>PVJI01002890.1:0-135535 GCA_004026765.1 Micronycteris hirsuta
TCCATGCCTTATATAAATCCCTTTAACATTTCATATAATAAAGGCTGGGTGATGATGAACTCCTTGAACTTGACCTTATCTGAGAAGCTCTTTATCTGCTATTCCATTCTAAATGATAGCTTTGCTGGGTAGAGTATTCTTGGATGTAGGTCCTTGCCTTTCATGACTTGGAATACTTCTCTCCAGCCCCTTCTTGCCTGCAAGGTCTCTTTGAGAAATCAGCTGACAGTCTTATGGGAATTCCTTTGTAGGTGATTGTCTCCTTTTCTCTTGCTGCTTCTAAGATTCTCTCCTTATTTTTAATCTTGGGTAATGTAATTATGATGTGCCTTGGTGTGTTCCTCTTTGGGTCCAACTTCTTTGGGACTCTCTGAGCTTCCTGGATTTCGTGAAAGTCTATTTCCTTCACCAGCTTGGGGAAGTTCTCCTTCATTATTTGTTCAAATAAGTTTTTAATCCCTTGGTCTTCCTCTTCTTCTGGCACCCCTATGACTCGAATGTTGGGACATTTAAAGATGTCCTGGAGGTTCCTAAGCCTCTCCTCAGTTTTTTGGATTCTTGTTTCTTCATTCTTTTCTGGTTGGATGTTTTTTTCTTTCTGCTGGTCCACTCCATTGATTTGAGTCCCAGTTTCCTTCTCATCCTTTCTCATTTGTTCAAGTAATTGTGACATTTGCGACAATCTTTTTTCTAATCCTGTGAGCATCCTGATTACCAGTGCTTTGAACTGTGCATCTGATAGGTTGGCTATCTCTTCATCACTTAGTTGTATTTTTTTCTGGAGCTTTGATGTGTTCTTTCATTTGGGCCATTTTTTTTTCTTGGTGCACTTGTTACTTTCGGGGGCGGAGCCTTAGGTGTTCACCAGAGCAGGGCAACCCACAACACTGTGTTGTGACATTGTGGGGGTGGGGCCTGAGAGAACAATGGCACTTGCTCTGTTTTCTGCACATCCCCAGCTACCCACAAGCAAGTTGGGCCCTTCTTTGCTGACTCCAGGATGAGTGGGCGGGCCTGTGTAGTTCCAAGTCCCTGTGGGTCTGTCCAGCGAACTCTCCTGTGGGGCTGGGAGTTCCTCCCACTGCCACGTCAACCCCCACAGGTGTTTTCAATTGGTGGTTTGAGGATTTATTTCCCACTCTCCAGCTTTTCTTCCTGGTTTATCTGTGCGTGAATGATGGACCGCCTGGTCCACCAGTCTCAACCCCGGTTTCCCCGAGTGCGCCCTCCATGTCTTGGCCAGACACACCCACCATGGGCCTCTCTAGGCAACTGGAACGTTGCCTGTACTGCTTCACAAACCGTGTCTTGCCGAGCGCTCTCTACCCGGCTCCTCCCCACTTACCGGTCTGGATGAACGTGTCTTTAACTCCTCAGTTGTCTGACTTCCACTCAGTTTGATTTTCTGTCTGATCTGGCTGTTTTTGTTTTTTTTAATTGTTGTTTTCCCTCTTTCTTTGTGCGAGGAGGCACAGTGTATCTACCTACACCTCCATCTTGGCTAGAAGTCCACTTAAAAGATATTTTATAAGTGAATTTTAATCAGTGGTACTATCTTTAAGCCTAAAAATTCCCATGAAGGAAATAACTATTGTATTTCAAATACCACATATTGAAATATTTTGAACACTTGTTTTAAATATTAGCCCTGCTGGTGTAGCTCAGTGGATTGAGCGCGGGCTGGGAACCAGAGGGTCCCGGTTCGATTCCCAGTTGGGGCACATGCCTGGGTTGTGGCGCGCCAGGTCCCCAATGAGGACCATGTGAGAGGCAACCATACATTGCTCTTTCTCCCTCTCTTCTCCTCTCTCTGAAAATAAATAAAATCTTAAAAAAAAAATACTAAAAGTTAAAAAAAAATAAATAAAAGCTCCTTCGAAAAAAATAAATAAATAAATAAATAAATAAATATTAGTAGGTACCAAAAAGCTTTATTAGTTTCTTTGAAGCCCAATATGTGGCTTTACCTTATCATATTACTTTGCCTTCCCCCTCAGAAATAACTACAATCATGGTTTCTTATAAAACTCTTACCACATTTAGATCTCTGATTAATATATTGTTTATTTTGCCTACTTTGAGCTTTGTACAATTGGAATTACACCATATATAATCTCAACTTGTATTTTTTTGCTTTACATTATGTATATTCATTCCTGAGACATTATTTTTGCTGCCCTGATTTTTTATTTTATGTATATGCTATCATTTATTTTACTTTTGATGAACATGGAGATATTTTCAGATTATTACCAATATAAAAAGTGCTCTTAAAAACATAGATTATGAATACACATCTTTGTGGGTAATGCCAGATTACTTTCCAAGTGGTTGTATAATTTACATTTTTAGCAGCAATATATGAAAGTTTTCATTGATCCATATTCTCATCAACATTTGGTATTGTTATTTTTGCCATTGTTTGGGGTTGCTCATAGTATCTCATTGTGATTTTAATATGCTTTTCTGTTTGGTAATAAGGTTAAATATATTTGTTGCCTCATTTAGGTTTCCTATTCTGTGGTGTGCCCTCCCAAGAATTTTGCTTATTTTCATATTGGGCTGTCCTTTTTACTGCTTTGTACAAGTTCTTTAGATATTCCAGGTATTTTATTGGTTGTATGTATTGTGACTAAGGATTACTTCTTATTTGGTAAAACTTAACCTGGTTTTTGTAATTTTCTTTAAGGAATGATTTCATATTACTGGCTAAAAAACTTTTATTGTATTTTTCCCATTACCATTTAGTCCGCTCATACTGCCCTCCCCCCGGCAGTCACCACACTGTTGTCCATGTAGATGAGTGCTTTTTCCTTTTATGCTCAGTCCCTCCCACCCCCACCTCTTTCTGCTCATCTAGCTGTCACCTGTTCTCCAGCTGTGAGTCTGTTCCCATTTTCCTTGTTCAGTTTGTTCATTAGATTCCACATATGAGTGAAATCATATGGTATTTGTCTTTTTCTGATTGGCTTATCTTACTTAGCATAATGTTCTTCAAGCCCATCTGTACTGTCACAAAAGGTAAAATTTTCTTCTTTTTTACAGTTGAATAAATGTTCCATAGTTGTTTTATCCACTCATTTATTGATGGACACACTTGGGCTGCTTCCATATCTTGGCAATTGTAAATAATGCTGCACTGAACATAGGGGTGCTATGTTCTTTCAAATTAGTGTTTTGGGTACCTTTACATATATTCCCAGAAGTGGGAATCAAAAGGCACATCCTGGATCAAAAGGCACATCCATTTTTAATTTTTTGAAGTATCTCCATACAGCTTTCCACAGTGGCTATAACAGTCTGCATTCCCACCAACAGTGGAAGAGGGTCTGACCCCCTTTTCCACATCCTCACCAGTACTTGTTGTATATTGATTCATTCATGATAGGTATTCTAACAGGTGTGAGACGATACCTCGTTGTGGTTTTAATTTGCATTTCTCTCATGAGTAGTGACGTTGAGCGTCTTTCATGTGTCTGTGGGCCATATGTATGTCCTCTTTGGAGAAGTATCTATTCAGATCCTTTGCCCACTTTTTAATTGGAATGTTTGGGGGGGGGTGTTCAGTTTTGCAAGTTCTTTGTAAATTTCAGATATTAACCCCTTATCAGATGTATTGGCAAATATGTTCTTCCATTTTGTGGATTGTCTTTTTATTTTGTTTATGATTTCCTTTGGAAAACCTTTTTAGTTTGTTATATTCCCATTTATTTTTTCTTTTGTTTCCCTTGCCAGGGGAGATATAAAAGATCATAAAATATTGCTACAATCAATGTCTGAGATATTGCTGCTTGTGTTTTCTTCTATGATTGTTATGGTTTCAGGTCTAACATTTAAGTCTTTGGTGGTGTAAGAAGGTGGCCTCGTTGCATGTGCAATTCTGCAAGTCCAATTTTCCTGACACAATTTATTTAATAAACTTACCTTTAGCCCACTGTATGTGTTTACTTCCTCTGTCAAATATTAATTGACTCTAAAGGTATGAGTTTATTTCCGGGCGCTCTATTCCGTTCTACTGATCTGTGTGTTTGTTTTTATGCCAGTACCATGCTGTTTATTACATACTATGACCTTGTAGTGTAGTTTGATAATAGGTAGCGTGATACCTCCAACTTGTTCTTTCTTCTCAGGATCGCTGTTGCTGTATGGGGCCTTGTGTAGTTTCATTTAAATTTTTGAAATATTTGTTCTAGTTCTATGAAATGCATCATTGGAATTTTGATGGGAACTGCATTAAATTGATAGATTGCTTTGGTGGTTAAAATTTTTGATAGTTAAAGTATCATTCCAATTTTCTATTAACAGTTTTGCTAGGTCATTTTTTCTAGGAAGTTGTCCATTTCATATTTATTTCAAAATATTGTTCTGAATGTCTTGGGTTCTTTTTTTTTTTTTTCCTGTCTATAGCATATTTAGGTGTGGCTACTACTTTTCATTCCTTATTTATTTGTACTTTTTTTTTGTCCTTGACCATTCTTGCCAATGGATGGTCAATTTCAAAGATATTTGGAAAGAACCATCTCTTTTTGAAAAATGTTCTCTTGTGTCCTTCCCCATGTGCTGCCATCGCCTCCCCCTTGTTGTCATACATACATATACACACATGTGTATACATTTTCATGTGCATATATAAATATAAATGTTTGGATAGCCTTTATATCAATTAAAGATTGTGTTTGGTAGAAGTAATCTTGATCTTCCCTTGAGAGATAAATGAGAGATACAGTTGGAGAAAATAAGTTGGCTATTAGTAAGAGTCAGTTCTTTTATCTTATCCCCCTTTCTTCTTTCATCATTATTTTTTTTATTTCCTGCTTTCTTTGAGTTTTTCTGTTTTGCTTTTTATTCTAGTTTCTCAAGTTGGTTATTTATTGCATTATCAGCCTTTTCTAATAGTATTTGAGTTTGTAAGTTTTATTGTACATAAAACTTTAGCTGCATTCTCCAAGTTTTAATATATGATGTTTTTCTTTGTCCCATGAGTTATTTAGAAATATGTTTAATTTTTAAACATAGGAGACACTTCTTCCATGTCTTTTAGTTTATATTTTCTCATCTTTTTTTCTTGTTAGCTTAGAAGTTATTTATTCTGTTTTTCTTCCTTTAGTGGTTATTTTAGAAATTTTAATAAACACCTTTAACTTCAGAAAATTGAAAATAAATACATATCTTTTTACTCTCATTCTGAACAACATAAAAACAATTGAAATTTAGTCACTCCTGGTTGCTTTACGTGCTGTTCTTGTTAGTCTATGCCTATTTTCTCTTGACTGGAATTATATAACCTATTTCTTACTTTAGGTGAAAAATCCTGCGGGGTATGCGTAGGTCCTTTTGTTTCTCATGTTTTGAATTTCTGGTCATTCCAGTTGTTACAAACTATCCAAAGCCAGTTTGCACACACCCAACTAACTCCTCCTGTTTTTTGGCAGGTGTTTTGGAAGTTACTTCCATATGTATGCAGATTCTGACCAGAAGTAGACAAATAGCCAGCATACATGAAGTATTTTATATAGCCTCTTTAAATATGATGGAGCTTCAGTTCTCTGCTGTCACATAAAATGCTCACTCTAGGCCAATAAAGCATTATTCCAAAGATAAGATTTTGTTACCTAGGCTTTCCAGACCTTTTAAGGATTAAACCTAAGCTTTTTTCCTATTATAAACTTGTTACACATATTTTCCCATGTTAAATTGTTTTTAAACTTCAGATATATATAATATTACATAGTATATTTGTACCATAATTTGATATACTTCTGGCCTTTGCTGTTTGTTATTTACATTTTTACTAGGTTTTGTAAAGAAGGCTGCAGTGAATAATCCTTGGACCTAAGAAGTGTTTGTTTCCTTAGACTGGGTTTCCAAGAGTCAAATTCTTGGTCAGAAGCATATGAACTTTTTAAAAGTTTTGATATTCTTTAATAGATATATTCTGATACAGTTATAATTTAAGAATTAGTGAAGTTGCCCTACTTGGGAATTTCTTCTTACTTTTCCTATCTCATGCATAGGTACTCTGGCGGGTACCTCATAAAATAATTTTTTGAGGAGTGAGATAGATTAGGAGAGGTTAATAGGAACATGGTTTAGGGTTCCTTTAACTGTTAGAAAATCAAACTTTTAAAAAAAAATTTTTTGGTTTGACATAAGAGAAGTTTTAATGTTTTTAATTTTTTAAAAACCAGGACAAATGTTTTAAGAAGTTCAACAATGAAATATATTTTATTTAAAATATGCTATCAGTTATAAAAAAGCTAATATAGATAGCTTTTCTGCTTTTATAATAATATGGTTTGGAATGAAGCAAGCATTTGGAATTATATTATTCATGGGATTCAGCTTATGAATTATTTTTGTATTTTGAAAAATGATTGAATAGTGATCTGAGTACAATGTAAATTAGGCACTACTTTATTCTTCACAATTCTTATAAAAGCTAATAGTTTAAAAAGTAAGATTAATAGATACTGGCTTGAAAAATTAACTGCTAGAATATTAGTTTGGTTTATCAAACAAATACATTTAGCAGAAATTTATTAACCATCTCTTCTAGTAATCTGTATTTTTTGTGATGAGATAGTTATAACAGTATGATGTCAAATGAAAAATTAGAGAAATTAACTTATTGGAATATTTTGAAAAAAGAAAGTTGACACGTGGACAAGGTGTTAAAGAATGTATGCAAGATGCCAATTCAGAGGATAAGCCAGTTACTAAGGAAAATAATTACAATAGGAGAGTGATAATCAGAGGAAACTAAAAATGCAGTAAAGTTCATGATATTGTACCTGATTTCCATGGTGTTTGTTAGGAAATGATGGCAAGGTGTGAAGGATCTTGATCCCGAACCCTACTAGGAAGGGTTTGCCGGCATGACGTGGGCTGTGAAATAATCTACGTTTGTTGTAGGTGCTGGTGCTAAATCTCATTACTAAAATAATAAATGAAATAACATAATGATTGGAAGTTACTTTATTCAGACCTTAGCCTAAAGATAATTATGACTCAAGACTCTGAAGAGGAAACTTGCTTGCCAGTGTGCTAGGCAGTTTTAAGAAAGCAATTGGTGATATTATGGTAGAAAATACTAATGTGGGAGAAAAGGACACAGTACTTTTTTTTTGCATATAACAGTTATAAATATAGTCATATGATAGTAATAAGAACAGTGTAAAGATTCTTTTTTTAACTATTTATTTATTTTTAGAGATGGAGAGAAACAATATTGATCGTTGCCTCTCATATGCCCCTAACAAGGGACCTGGACCACAACCTAGTTAATGTGCCCTGACTGGGAATCAAACCAGCGACCTTTTGGTTTGTGGGATGGCACCCAACCCACTGAGCCATACCAGTCTGGGCAACAGTATAAACATTCTTAAAACCAAAAATCAGCTGAGAGTTACATAAAATAGTCAGAACAGTAAGCCAAACAAATAAACAATAGATTTTAATCTAGATGAAGTGATAGGGAGCGCAGTGTGGGATGCTGCAGTGATCAATGAGGAAAGAAAAGAGTTAATATTTTGCTTATGCCTTCAATGACAAGGAAAATTATGTTTACACTAATACCATGTGCAAAGTAAACATAGTTAAGAACAACTTGCAATCGAAGATAGAACGAGGTATGTGATCAGCAATTATTTAAATAAGTATATTTCCTAGCCTGTACATATTTCATCCAGTAATATCAAGAATATTATCAAATGAAATCACCAGTCACAGTTGGCAGTTTTTCAAATATTGTGAGAAATGGGGATATTAGAGGAATGGACATAAGCAAACATATGCCTAGTGAACATAAATGATACAGGAATAGGATATTTCCCATTTTGAGTAAATAATTGGCACTTTTGAAATCAACTTTGTTTTCTCATCTCTGGAGCATATTGAAATACTGAAATTTATTTTATCTTGTTTTGGATGGCCCTGGTGTACTAAGGTGAACATATAGTTTGTATGCAATTTGACCACTAGATGGTGCTCATAAAGAAGGGATTTGTATATACTGTGATCAGAGTTTTTCTAGGTAAATAACAGATCTTTTATCAACCTTTTGCAGTTAAGTCTTATCTTAGTACAGTTATATGTTTTGGAATTTAATAGGCCAGATTGTAAAGATAAAAGGGTAAGGAAAATGTCTGTTATGCTGCATTTATAGTACATTAGTTTTGCAGTTACGTACTTTGTAATTTTTTTGTTTTTGGTATTTTATAGTTTCAATATTGTTTTTCTCTCATTCTTCAACCCTTTTAAATTTCTCTCTAAGATTACCTCACCCTTGCCTTTGTTACTATACCTGAAGACTTCTGGATTTATTTTTGAGTTTGGAAAGGTGTACAAATAATTTAGGGCCTATACTGTATAAAATTTTTAACTGTCTTTTGCTTCCATTTAATGTTATAAAATAAAAATTCTCAGTCATAAATTTTTCATAATCAAGTTTTTAGGTTATATAATAATTCACTAAACGGATATACTTAGTTTACTTAACTTTTCTCCTCTTTGTTTAGAATTCTCCTGTAGATAATATTATGATTCTGACAGAAAATTAGATTGTACAGAAAATGAATGTTAACGCTTTATAATATCATATTAAAATGTTAATAGTAATTCTTTTTGATGATTTAGACATTGTGTATTATATTTTTTATTGTATTATATTAAACAGATTTTTCAGATTTTGTAATGAACCTAAATTTTGTTTTAATGGAAGAGTTTATCTTTCAGCCCTCCTACATGAGTAGGGTTACTCTAAAGCAGAGATCAGTGAGGAATTGGTTGCCTTATGCCTCTTAATCAAATTATATGAATCCAATCATGATGTAGGTATATACACAGTTTTATATGCATATATCGAATACGGGGCAGCAAATTAGATGAGCCTAAATTTTTATATCTCTTGTAAGTGGACATTTTTATAATTGCTTTTTTCTTTTGAGTGGATTTGAATAGGGAATATAATGCATTGAGAAGTATTTCTTCTCCATTATTGGGATATATAGGATGGAGTGATCTGTCAACTTTATTTTTTATTTTTTTAAGTATATTTTATTGATTATGCTATTACAGTTGTCCCAGTTTTTTGGTTGGTTTTTTTTTTTTTTGCCCTTATAGCCCCCTCCTCCCTGCACCGCCCCTCCACTCTCCAGCATTCTCCCCACCTTAATTCATGTCCATGGGTTGTAATATAAGTTCTTTGGCTTCTCCATTTCCTATAGTCTTCTTAACCTCCCCCTGTCTATTTTGTGCCTACCTATTATGCTTCTATTCCCTGTACCTTTTCTCCCCATTTGCCCCCTGCCTCTCCCCACTGATAACCCTCCATGTGATCTCCATTTCTTTGATTCTGTTCTGTTCTAGTTGTTTGCTTAGTTTTTGTTTTTGTTTTTTAGTTTCAGTTGTTGATGGTAGTGAGTATGTTGTCATTTTACTGTTCATATTTTTTATCTTCTTTTTCTTAGGTAAGTCCCTTTAACATTTCATATAATAAGGGCTTGGGATCTATCAGCTTTAGATTGTTCCCAAGCAAGAAATCTGGGGAACAAACAGTTTACTGTTCTATCTGTTGTGGTACTATTTGCAGCTTGAGTAGGAAATTTGTGTTCAATATCCTCATATACACTAATCTAGAATGACAGAATCTGCCTTCCCTGAGTTTTCATCAGACATGGATCAAGGCACATATTTTGAGACCAAACCAGTTACTACAGCATTTGTACAAACCACACTAATCAGTTCTTTATAATAAGTACCTGGTCCATAGTAAAACTTTAATTTTTTTAAGAGGTTTCGTTTTTTTTCCTTCAGAGGGGATTTCTACTTCTCTGTCAACCCTTAGTGTTTTGCCGTATTCCCCTACCTTCTAATGGATAGGACCAGTCTGTCTAGGGCTACAAAATTGCCAAGTACTGTCTGCATAGTCCTTGAGAAGAAGCACCAAACTTTGTGCTATAATCTCTGTCGCAAAGCATCTTACTTCAGAGAATCCCACATGACTCTCTACCTTTGTTGGATGTGTGTCTAGAATCACAGAGGCATCATTAGCATCTTTCTTGCTGAATCAAGATTTGCAAGATTTGTAGTTTGCCAATGCTGCTTTCCAGTAGGCATTTAGTTGATGCTGGTAAGCACATACCACATAGTAAGCAAGGTTTTGTCATCTGTCTACATCTGAAAAATTGTCCATGGCTGAGGTTGGGACTTAATGATGTAATTATATCAACTTAAAATTGAATTATTCAGTCATTAGTAAATTAACTAGTATTTTTATTTATATATTTTAAAATGACCATATGTTGTCTTCTGTACTAATGTAGCATAGTGTTAATAGGACAAACTTAGGAGTCTGGTTCTCAGACTTGAGTGTGCTTAAAAGTCATTTAGAGTGCTTTTTAAAAATGAAAATTCCCGATTCCCCTTGCTCCTGAAAATTCTGATGGGGCGGAGGAAGCAGCCTGGTCTGTAACCGGTACCCTGTGTTGTCCTGAGGTGGACTACAATGTTGAAAAACCCAAACCTAGGTATTAGATCTCAGAAAATATCTATTTAGCAATCAAGCAATATTATTTTGTGAGCCAGAGTAGTTGGATAAAGCATGTTTTGTTGGTTATTTAAAAATTTACCTTTAATTCTTTTGTATTTTTATGAATTTGTAACTTGATGATCTTAATGTTTATAGTATATGAGATGACACTGATAATAAGTTCTTTTTATTACATAAGTTCCAGAAACCAAATATTTATTTTGCTAATTTATTTCTGCCTCCACACCCAATTATTAAAAGGAAATATATTACTTAAAATGATCATGTTACATTACAGATGAATTTCCCTTTATCATTAAGTCCTCAGAGTTTAATATAGAGAGTATCTTTTAAAAACTTGGAACCAGTGCTAATTAATGTAAACTCCTTCCAGATGTAGAAATTTATGTCAATGACAAAGGTTTATTTAGTAAAATTATATTAAATGATCAGAACTGTTGGCAGAGAATCCTCTTGTATTTTAAAATTCAGTTCATATTTACAATTTAAGCAGTAAAGATGCCATTGGATTTTACTACAGACTGTGATTGAAATGGATAATCCAGGGTTTCTCCACGCAGTGCATTAAATCAGGCAGCTCCAAAGGGTCTTGGTAGTTCAGTGTTTATAACATCCTTCTTTACCTGCTAATCGACCTCACTTCCTGAATTTCAGTCCATCTAGTTATGAGCTAACAAAAGAGCAGCTTTTGGTTCCTGCAGATGCCGTTGAAAAAATAATCATGAGAAAGAAATCCACCTTATGCCACCTTTCTTGTCTGCAAATATAAACTCAGCCATCATGCAGTTAACAGGTACAGAGGAAAGAAGATACAAGCTCTTTCATGGGAAGAAATTACAGAGAAAATGAGCATCATTTCTCAAGGTTTTTATTTTCTCTGATCTACAAGTGATGCTGCTCTAAATCTAGCTGCAGTTTTTACCGATCATTCACTATTCAGCAGCTGGTAGAGAAGTAAGACTGCTTGGCAACCACCTGCAGGGCTGCAGAGATGAATTACATTTTCGGGAACAACACACTTCTGTACTCTCGTGCCAGTCGAGGAGGCAATGCTAGCTCTAGCCATGGCTCAGTAGGCCCGAAGCAGAAACACTGGGCAAAAAAGGGCTCATCAGATGAACTGCAAGCTGAGCCAGAACCTTCACGCTGGCAGCAGATAGTTGCATTTTTCACTCGAAGACACAGCTTTATTGATTGCATCTCAGTAGCCACCAGCTCCACCCAGGTAACATACCACTTGTTGAAATTATTTTCAATATATTTTGGTTCATGTTTGCTTTGAAAAAATGTACTAGTATAGGTTTTTATTATTAAAAAATATAATCTTATACACTGAAACCTTGAATATGCAGAAATGTATGCTTTTGGTTCATTTGTGTAGGTCTTCAGCGTGAAAGGGGAAAGAAAAAATATTTTCCCTTTTGATCTTATGTAATGCCAAACAAAACAGTCTCAGGTTCTGTTGAATAACTTCTCTAAAAATAAAAAGCTATTGATATATAAATTAAAATGTAAATTGATATTGCTTGTCTCCTTATTTTTAGACTGTTAAATGCTGTAAGGTGTAATGTCTGATAGCAGAAATTACATATTTAGCTTTTTGTATGTCATTAGATATTGTTACAGTAATAAGGTAAAAGGAGATAAGTTGAAATATTTTCATTTTCTCATGTTTTGAGAATAGATTAATTGAATATAATGAATTGAAATTGTGAAATACTATTATTGTGTATCCATATAGCTTAAAATTACATTAAATTATGGTTTATTCATGGAATTTAATGCATGCATCCATTTCTGTAAGTAGATATTAGGGTTAATTTGAAAGCAGTAAACTTATGTAATCACACAATTATAAACATATTTTTTTAAATAATCAGTTGACAGTTTAGAGATGAGCAAGTACTAAAAGTCTCCCAAATTAAAAAAAAATTTTTTTGAGAGAAATGAGTATTGAAAATAGGCAAAATATAAAATTAATAATTCGAGTGAAATACGTATTACTTGGTATTAAAAGAGAGTTGAGGTAATATATTTTAAAACATTTTTAACAGATATTCATTCAACTTTCATAGAAATGAAAGGAAAAATAGTCTAATGTAAAAACAAGGTGAGAATGCTTTTGTCCTTTGACATCAATAATGTTTAAATTAACAAAACACAGGGTCTGGCACAAATAATGCCCCTTTTTTATTGTAAAATCTTTTACTACAAAATCATAAGCATGTTATTCTATAACAATAACAATATCACACTCAAGCACACCATATGACATTTTAGGTGAAATTTTAAATTAAAACTCTAAATTATTACTCCCATATTATTACCCTACCAACCACCCCCAAGCAAGCATTACTTCTGCCAGACCTTGTATGTACACATATATACCCTAGGGCTTTAAAAAATGAGTTCCTTTAAAACTTAGGGAAAAAAAATAATTAGAAGCAGTACAATAAGCATAAACTGTCAACAGCTTTTCTTTTGGTTGCTAGAATTATCTTTCAATAGTTTGATTTTTAAACACTGCCAAATTTCTTAAGAAATTCTACTTACTCTTTCATGGTTGAGAGAAATGGAGTTACTGAGGCTAGGGAGAATCATAAATTGTTTTTTATGTAGGCACTAAGGTTGCTTATAATGAAACTTATTCAGAGGCAACAACTTATTTAACTCTTAGATTAAACTGCCCCCAAAATTTAACTTACTTGATTTTGACTGATTACATGTATCAGAAAAGGTTTGCAAACACTAAAGCTTGGCATTGTCGTTCATTGAAGATGAATAGTAAATGATATTTTTTTATTGTCAAAAAGAAAGATATGTTAAAAAATTTTTTAACTTTATAACTTATAAAAGTACATAATACTATATATGTATATAGATATACATATACACTGCCACTGATAATGTAATTCAACTTATTAAGGGCATACAAATGAAAAGGCAATTGTTGAAACCTCAGAATTACATTATACTTACTTAGGAGTTGAAGTAAAAGGTTGCTCTTTTGCATTGTACTAATATAAAGTCAGAGTTTTAATACAAATTCTATTTGCAATTGATCCCACAAAGTCATTTAAAATTTTATTTTTTTCCCATTTGATTCAGATCATTCGTGTATACTGATAAATGACTTGCTTTTGTTTCTTTCAGATCTCTTTGCATTACTTATCTTTTTCATTATCTTTGTATTTCATCTTTAGAAGTGTAGACATTTGCTCAGAGATTTTAGCTTTCATTTCTCCTGCTCTGGAATACCAATATGTCATTTTTTTGTTATATACATTTTACTAACTGAAAACTTGGATATTTTATATATACAAGTCCTCTGTGCTATCTCACTGGAATTCATTTTACAGGATAAGATATAATACGACTGAGAAAGTATTAAACATAGTTGGATCTTAGTTGATGCCAGAATACATTTTTCTGTTTCATCTACTGACTAATGGCTGGAAGTTTTACTTTGTAGCAGTAGAAGGATTTCTATATAGTGAAAAAATAAAGTAGATTAATGAAATTTCTCAAGGGAGCATGTACTACATACCTATGACTATAGTAGTATGATGTTGATAGAGTTTTGTTATATGATTGATAAATAACAACAGTGATGACAATGACCAGGTCTCCCATTTCACTCTTGTCAGAAATATTCTTTTTAAAGATTTGATAGCAAGATTAACTTTGAATCTAATTTCTTATAAGTACACTGCATGATATATCTGGCAGTTTGGAGAGTTTTTATTAAGTCAAATTTTATTCATTTGAAAGTCATTACTCTAATTTAATACCCCCTCAAATATCCCCTATAAATAAAAAGAAATTTTACTTTCTTTACAGATTCATTTAAATGGCTTGTCTATTTGAAGTATTCATTTTCATAACTGAGATTATATACCCAGTGCTACTGTAATGTGGCACTTAGTAGGAAGTCATTAATGTTTTTTAAATGATAAGGAAGGCAAGTAGTTATAAACTTCTAGAATAGGGCTTGTTGTATGGTTGGTGCTCAGTAAGTGTTTATGGAATTGATTAATTTCCATATCAGTCACCTGGAACCTTTAACTCATGGCCTTCCAAAACATGGCACCTAATCTGAACCCACTTGGATAAGTATATTTATTGGATCTACTCTCTTCCCCCGTAAGTGTCTTGACTTATTCATAGCAGTCCATCTCTTCCTCCACTTCCTTTTCTTCCCCTCCATTTTTTGTATTTTCTTCAAGTCTTAAAAATCCCCCATGCACCTGATCTCTCCTTACCTTTTTGAGTCCCCACCCAATGGTGATAATCATACACCTTATAAACTGTCTCTAATTTTTGTCATTTGGTTGTATTCCAAAAGTTTACATTGTGGGTTTTTGTTTTTCTGGTTTGTTTGTTTGTTTGTTTTTAATGTCACATTAAGATGAGTTTCTTGTGAATTATTTTACTTAGCTATAAGTTTTTCTTTTGGGGGCTTCATACTACTTATATTCTTAATTTGGAATAGTTATTGAAAAAGTGGTCTATTCGCTGTCAAGCCCTCTTTAGCTTCACATCACAGAATTCCTTCTATTGTGTTTAGGATACTTGATCCCAGTCTGTCCTATCCTACTTAGCAAATTCAAGCTCTGTTCCAATCTAGGACCAAATTTTATATTCAGCAGGATTTTTTTAAATTTCAGTACAATACTTCTAGACTTTCCTACCTGATTAGCTCTTAGGTAAAAAGTTTTATCTACTTGATGATACCGGTGTTTATTAATGAGAATAGTAGTTATAAACTTTGAACAGCTGTTAAGTGGTAGGTCACTTTGAATGTGGATTTAGCAACTATTCCTATATTTTAGACTACTTGAAAATCTCCTAACATGGATCACTGTAAATATTCAAATTAGGTTCTCCCATTCCCCAAAAATTGACATGCCAAATTAAGCTGAAAACAGCAAAGTTCTGTTCCTAGGAGTGAATGGAATAGACATGATGACTTACAATTGAAATAGAACAATTTTATTTTTATTGAATTTATTGGGATGACATTCGTTAATAAAATTATAGGTTTCAGGTGTACAGTTATATAATATATCATCTGTATTGTATGTTCACCACACCAACTCAGGTCTTCTTCCATCACCATTTATCCCCTCTATACTCTCTTCTGCCTCCCCATCCCCCTTTTCTTCTGGTAATCACCATACTGTTGTGTTTATGAGTTTGTTCATTTGTTTTTTCAGTTTGAATTTTTTGCTTAATACCTTCACCTTTTTCACCCAGCCCTACAACTCCCCTGACAGCTGTCAGACTGCTTTCTAAAATTTTAATGAGTGAATATTAGGCACATGAATTAAGTAATCTTTTCAGAGGGGAAAAAAACTCTGTTCTCAATTAAAATACAAGAAAGCTCTGTTCAGATACCCATATGGAATTGTATATACACTAGTTTGTATAAAAAGAATAATAGCGTTTTAAACAAATATATTCTGGATTATAAAGGATTTGAATTTTAGAGTTATGCTTTGGATGTGTTGCCCAAAAAAAGATAAGAGTATCAACCTCATTGAGTTAATTGTAATATGTCATTTAATATATTTACCACACTTAATACAGTGCCTGGCAGCTATTATTATTTTATTGTATTTTTTTATATTGCTTAACTTGGATAATCTTCGACAAATTCAAATACAGATAATTAGGAATTACAGAGCCTAGGGTAGTATAGTTCATTCAAGCATTCAGTAAATAGTGTTAAGTTAACTGTAATTGTAAGCTGTACACTTTAAGAATTACAGACCTTTTTTTTTCCTTTTTTTAAATATATTTTATTGATTATGCTATTACAATTGTTCCATTTTCCCCCCTTTATTCCCCTCTGCCCCCCAGCCCCCCCCCATTCCCCACCCTTTAGTTTTTGTCCATGGGTCATCCACGTTTTCTGTCAGATCTGGCTGTTTTTGTTTTTTAAATTGTTGTTTTTCCTCTTTTGGTTGTGCAAGGAGGCACAGTGTGTCTACCTACGCCTCCATCTTGGCCGAAAGTCCTTATCTAATTTTTTTGATATTTCTAGGCTGTGTGACTTGTCTGAGTTTTTTCTTAATTGTCACAAATCTCCAAAAATTTTTCTAATATATTTATTGGGAAAAAATCCACATATAAGTGAACCCAAGCAGTCCAAACCTGTGTTAAAGGGTCACCTGTATTTAATTTGTTGCCTGAAACTACGGCAGTAGACATCTAACTGGTCCCCCTGTATCTGTTCTTTCCTCTCAGCAATCTGTTCTTCACCTGGCAGCCAGAATCTTCCTTACAGAAAGTTCATGTAGGCACCTTGGTTTTAACCCTCCAATAGCTTCCAATCTGATATATATTAAAATCCTTATTTACCATAACCTGACAATCTAGTGCTTGGCAATATTTCCAGTCCCATTTTCTACTGCTTGCTTATTTATTCTACTCCATCTACACTGGCCTTGTTCCTGTTCCTTAAAAAGTCAAGCATGTGACCATCTCAGAGCCTTCATCTTGATGTTCCTTTGTCCGTATCATTTTTTCCCCAGATATTCTCATGATTAATTCTCTCACTTCCTCCGCATTTCTGTTCATTTGTTGCCTTCTCAGAAGGCCTTCACAAATTCTTATCTAAGATAGTAGGCACTCCTTCACTCCAAGCATCACTCTGTCTCACATAAAAAATTTTTTTCCTCATAGCACTTAATACTACCTGACCCTTTACTGTAAATTTTTATCTGTTTGAATTCTCTCCGAGACTTTCTGTGAGACATATATCACACTTTATCTAGTGTTGTACTGATCCTGTAGCTGATGGTTCTCTTTATGTTAACCATGCTCAGAAAAAATACACAACGATACGAAGCGAGGAGAGGAAACATTCAGTTTCCTTTTAATTAGGACGACTATATAACTCATCAACTGAACTGGAGTACTTTTAATGGAAGGAGGGGAGTATTAATACTTAAAGTGGGACAATGGACATAAAATAGACTTTCCAGGCAGACAGAGTCATGTGGTACATTATTTATAACCATTAATCATCTGACTGTTCACATCAAGACATCTCCACCTTAAACAATCCTAGACTTGCCTAACTATCTATTTATATTTCATTATACATTATACATTTAGCCTCATGAGAGATCAAATATAAATTGCTTATATTTAGGAGTATAATACATTTGTATTAAACTAGAATGTACAATGTATATAGTAGGTAGAGAATCTTAAACTACTTTGGAAATGCTCACTCTGATAGTAAGATTGGTTCCAGGAGAATGGGTAGAAATAGTCTCCTTTGTCTATTGACTAACCAAACAATCAAAATTAGAATAAAAACTCTTATATACTAGTTGTGAGATGCTGCCTTTTGGCAGAGTTTAATTTTCCACTTAAAGATCACTAATTTTATAAGACTAACACCATGACTGAGATTTGAAAATTGTTTTACCTTTTCACCAGAAAAATATTGTGCAGGTTTTTTTAGGGAACCTTATAGGTACCTACTCAAAAAAATATGTTAAATAATGTTTAAAACCCAGTCATTTGTACATTAGGACACTTTACAAAACCATAGAGATGAAGATTAAACAAAAAAGTACTTGTTTATAATGGTTATTTAAGCTTTTAAAAATACCAAATTGACCATACAATTCAGTAATCATACTCCCTGGTGGTGTTTGCCCAAATAAGTTAAAAACTTACATTCACTCAAAAACCTGCACACAGATGTTTATAGCATCTTTATTCATCATTGCCAAAACACAGAAGCAACCAAGATGTCTTTTCAGTAGGGCGAGTGAATAAATAAACTGTGGTACATGCAGCCCTGGCTGGTGTGGCTCAGTGGATTGAGTGCCAGCCTGCTTACCGAAGGGTCACTGGTTCAATTCCCAGTCAGGGCACATGCCTGGGTTGCAGGCCAAGTCCCTGATGGGGGGCTCACAAGAGGCAACCACACATTTTTGTTTCTCTGCCTCTATTTCTCCCTCCTTTACTGCTCTCTAAAAATAAATGAATAAAATCTTTTTAAAACTTAAAAAAAAACCCAAATCCCTATGGTACATCCAGACAATGGAATGTTATTCAGTGCTAAAAAGAAAAGACATGGAGGAACCTTAACTGCATTTTACTAAGTGAAAGACACCAGTCTGAAAAAGCTGCATACTGTATGCTTCCAACTATATGACATTCTGAAAAAGGCAAAACTATGGGAGAAAGTAAAAAGACCGGCCAATGCCAAAGGTTAGGAAAGTGGGAGGGATGAATAGGTAAGTGCACAGGATTTTTAGGGCAGCGAAACTATTCAGTATGATACTGTAATGTTGGATACATGTCATTATATATTTGTTAAAGCCCATAGACTATGCTAACATGAACAGTGCACCCTACTATAAACTGTGTACTATGGGTAATACTAATGTGTTAATGTAGGTTAATCAATTATATAAAATGTACAATTCTGGTGGCAAATGCTGACAAATGGGAAGGTTCTTTATACACGTGTGTGCACAGATATGGGACCTCTAATTTCTGCTCAGTTTTTGCTGAGAACTTGAAACTGCTATAAAAAAATAAAAAACATTAAAAACAAAATGAGATTGGCTATAGTACAAAGAATTAAATGGCAAGTCTACATTATATAGGTTTTATAAAATCATGTATATTTCTTTTTTTTTTTTTTACTTTTTTTAAAAAAATATTTATTTATTTTTAGAGAGTGGGGAAGGGAGAGAGAAAGAGAGGAAGAGAAGCATCAGTATGTGGTTGCCTCTCATGTGGCCCCCACTGGGGACCTGGCCCACAATCCAAGCATGTGCCCTGACTGGGAATCGAACCTGCAACCCTTTGGTTCGCAGCCCGCACTCAATCCCCTGAGCTACACCAGCCAGGGCAAAACCATGTATATTTCAAAAGTAAGTCAAAGCCCTCTGTAAAAAGTTGAGGTGTATATATTTGTACACTAATTTGACTTAGTATCATTTCCTCTAAAGCTCTTTTACTGTATTATTCTTTGTACCCTATTTTGCTGTATATAATGCACACTTTTTTGCCCAAATTTTTGAGGGAAAAATAAGGATATGCCTTATACATGGGTAATACTAATTCCATATCTATATAAATGTTTCTAATTCTTTTATTTATGCTTATGTGTTAAAAATGTAACTCTAGAAAGCAATAATGATATCCACATGCAAAATAATACTCTGGAATATAATAACTGATTTTGTTGAACTTGCAACAAAAGCAGTTTTGGCCAGCAATTCAACAAAATGAAAGAAAGAGCAACAAGCAACTAATTGTTATCCAGAGTAAGACAGATGATGTCGATTGTTATCTACTTGATAAGATAGGTGATGCTGACTTTATTACCATAGGATGAACAGCACATTTCTCTTCATACACTTCAGGTGGGAAAAATTACTGGAAAATCCCTTGGAAAATGTTGAAATAATTTTTTAATTGCTTTATTGTTGTTCAATTACAGTTGTCTGCATTTCCCCCCAACCCCAGCCAAACCCACCTCCCTCCCTTGCTTCCACTCTCCCCCTTGGTTTTGTCCATGTGTCCTTTATAGTAGTTCTTGAAAATCCTTTCCCCCATTGTCCCCTCCCCACTCCCCTCTGGCTATTATTAGATTGTTCTTAATTTCAATGTCTGTGGTTATATTTTTTGGCTTTTTTCTTTTGTTGATTATGTTCCAGTTAAAGGTGAGATCATATGGTATTTGTCCCTCACCACCTGGCTTATTTCACTTAGCATAATGCTCTCCAGTTTCATCCATGCTGTTGCAAAGGGTAGGAGCTCCTTCTTTCTTTCTGCTGTGGAGTATTCCATTGTGTGCATGTACCAGTTTTTTGATCCAGTCATTTACTGATGGGCACTTAAGTTGCTTCTAGCACTTGTCTATTGTAAATTGTGCTGCTATGAACATTGGGATGCACAGGTTCTTTTAGATTGGTGTTGCAGGGCTTTTAGTATATAATCCCAGCAGTGGAATTGCCAGATCAAAAGGCAGTTCCATTTTTAGTTTTCTGAGGAAATTCCATACAGTTTTCCACAGTGGCTTCACCAGTCTGCATTCCCACCAGCAGTGCACTAGGGTTCCCTTTTCTCCACAGCCTCTCCAACACTTGTTTATTTCTTTATGATGGCCATTTTCACTGGTGTGAAGTGGTATCTCATTGTGGTTTTAATTTGCATCTCTCTGATGGCTAGTGATGCTGAGCATCTTTTCATATGTCTCTGGACCCTCTGTATGGTCCTCCTTGGAGAAGTGTCTGTTCAAGTCTTTGCCTATTTTTTAATTGGGTTTTTTGTCTTCCTGGAGTGGAGTCATGTGAATTGTTTATATATTTTGGAGATCAAACCCTTGTCCGGGGTATCATTGGCAAATGTATTTTCCCATATAGTTGGTTCTCTTTTCATTTTAATTCTGTTTTCTGTAGCCATGCAGAAGCTTTTTAATTTGATGAGGTCCCATTCGTTTATTCTTTTCTTCATGTCCTTTGCTTAATGGGACATATCAGTGAAGATGTTGCTGCATAGAATGTCTGAGATTTTCCTGCTGATGTTTTCCTCTAGGAGTTTTATCGTGTCACGACTTATATTTAAGTCTTTTATCCTCCTTGAATTTATTTTTGTGTATGGTGTAAGTTGGAGCTCAAGTTTCTTTTTTTTTGCATGTAGCTGTCCAGATCTCCCAACACCATTTGTTGAAGAGGCTATTTTTACTCCATGTTATACTGCTTCCCGCTTTGTCAAATATTAATTGACCGTAGAGACTTTGGTTCATTTCTGGGCTCTCTATTCTGTTCCATTAGTCTATGTGTCTGTTCTTATGCCAGTACCAGGCTGTTTTGATTACAGTGGCCTTGTAATACACTTTGATACCAGGTATTGTGATCCTTCCTACTTTGTTCTTTCTCAAAATTGCTACAGCTATTTGTGGTCGATTATAGTTACATATAAACTTCTAAAATGTTTGTTCTATATCTGTGAAATAAGTTACTGGTACTTTAATAGGGATCTATAAATCGCTTTGGGTAGTATGGACATTTTGATGATGTTAATTCTTCCAATCCATGAACATGGTACATGCTTCCATTTGTTTGTGTCTTCCTTAATTTCTTTCTTCAGTGTTGTGTAGTTTTCTCAGTACAGGTCTTTTACTTCCTTGGGTAGGTTTATTCCTAGGTACTTCATTTTTCTTGTTGCTGTATCAAATGGGATTTTTTTTTTCCTGATTTCTGTTTTTGATGTTTCCTTGTTGGTGTACAAAAATGCCTTTGATTTCGAATATTGACTTTGTATCCTGCTGTTTGGCCAAATTCATTTATTATGTCAAGCAGTTTTTTGGTGGAGTCTATAGGATTTTCTGTGGACACTATCATGTCATCTGCAAACAATGACAGTTTTACTTCCTCCTTTCAGATTTGGATGCCTTTTATTTCCTTTTCTTGTCTGATTGCTTTGGCTAGGACTTCCAATACTATGTTGAATGCAAGTGGTGAAAGCAGGAATCCTTGTCTTGTTCCCAATCTTAGTGGGAAAGCTCTGTTTTTGGCTATTGAGTATGATGTTGGCTGTAGGTCTCTCATATATGGCCTTTATTATTTTGAGGAATGCTCCCTTTATTCTCACTTTGCTGAGTGTTTTTATCATAAATGTGTGCTGTACCTTATCAAATGCTTTTTGTGCATCTATTGATAGAATCATGTGATTTTTGTCTTTCCTTTTCTTTATGTGA
The DNA here is from genome assembly GCA_004026765.1 of Micronycteris hirsuta. NCBI lineage: Eukaryota > Metazoa > Chordata > Mammalia > Chiroptera > Phyllostomidae > Micronycteris > Micronycteris hirsuta. The sequence goes on from PVJI01002890.1 coordinate 22,290, forward strand.
TATATTACCTTTATTGATTTGTGAATATTGTACCATCCTTGCATCCCTGGAATGAATCCCACTTGATCGTGGTATATGATCTTTTTAACATATTGCTGGATATGGTTTGCCAGTACTTTGTGGAGGATTTTAATGTCTATATTCATCAGAAATATTGGCCTGAAGTTTTCTTTCTTTGTCATGTCTTTATCTGGTTTTGGAATTTGGATGATGCTGGCTTCATAAAAAGAGTTCGGGAGTCTTCCATCTCTTGAAATTTTTAGAATAATCTGTGAAGGACGGGGTTTAGCTCTTCCTTAGCACATGGTATGCGGGTAGCTTTTATCGCAAGCTAACAGGTGGAGTGGGCCATTTTTGCTAATGTTTTGTGCAAATGGCAACATTCAGTAAAATTACAATAACTTTAGTTTTACATATTTTTTTCAATGAATCTTTTTGTGATTTACTATAAAATGTATACTGAATTATTTTTCTTAAATTTTAAACAGACAAATACTGGAAAACTCACTGGAAATTGAAATAAAAGTAATAAAATATGTAAAAATTCCGATTTATTGAAAATATTTTGAAAAAAGTATGTAAAATGTGTAAAAAAAGAAAGAATGAAGTTTTAGTAGTGTTTTTTGTGTGATAATCATTAAAACATACATACATAATTCACCATTGTCTGTGTTAAAGAGACCCAATTTTTGTCCTTTGGAATTCATATACCTGCATTTTAGCATCCCTTTAGAGCAATAAAAAAGTATAAAAATAAACATTTTTATCCGTTACCTGCATTCTACCGCTAGTCTACAAAACACGTATTTATACGTGTCCCGCACTCCACCACCAGTCAACGTAAAGTGTAGAAATACGTTTCCTGACTACAATGTGTTAAATGCTTTGTAAAATTCTCCTGTGAAACAGTCTGGTCCTGGATTTTGTGTGCCGTAGGTTTTTTGATTACTGCTTCAATTTTGTCATCTGTTAGTGGTCTGTTCAGGCTTTCTGCTTCTTCTTCATTGAGTTTTGGAAGATTATATCTTTCTAGAAATTTGTCCATTTCACCTAGGTTTTCAAATTTGTTGGCATATAGTTCTTTGTAGTAATTTCTTACAGTCCTTTGTTTTTCTGTGGTATCAGTTGTAATCGCTCCTCTTTCATTTCTGATTCTGTTTATTTGGGTCCTCTCTCTTTTTTTGTTGATGAGCCTGCTTAAAAAGGCTTGTCGGTTTTGTTTATCTTTTCAAAGAACCAGCTCCTGGATTCATTGAGCCTTAGAATTGTGCTTTTAGTCTCTATGTCATTTAATTCTGCTCTGATCTTGTTTATTTCCTTCTACTTGCTCTGGGCTGTCTTTGTTGTTGTTCCTTGAGTTCTTATAGGTATAGGGCTAGGTTATTTATTCAGAATGTTTCTAGTGTTTTTAGGTAGGCCTGTATCGCTATGAACTTCTCTCTGGATTGCCTTCGCTGTGTTGTTATGAGTTCATTTTCATTTGTTTCCAGAAATTTTTTTATTTCTTCCCTAATTTCATTCTTGACCCATTCATTGTTTAGTAGTATGCTATTCAATCTCTGTGAGTTTGAGTGTTTTGGGATATTTTTCCTTGAGGTTGGTTTCTAGTTTCAGTCCCTTGTGGTCTGAGAAAATGCTTGATATGATTTGAATTCTCTTGAATTTTTGAGGCTTGTTTTGTGCCCTATCATGTGGTCTATCTTTGAAAATGTTCCGTGTGCATTTGAAAATAATGTGTATTTAGCCTCTTGGATGAAAAGCTCTATATATATCAGTTAAGTCCATTTCATCTAGGGCATTGTTCAATGCCACAATATCTTTGTTGATATTTTGTTTGGAAGATCTGTCCATTTTTGACAGTGGGGTGTTAAAATCCCCTACTATAATCACACTGCAAGCTTTAAGGTAAAAGTTATTAAATACGCTAAAAAGCATGACAACAGAGCTGCCGAAAGACACTTGGGACCTCCTTCCACAGAGAATGTCATCAGATTGCGGAGGCAACAGGAAGAAAAGCATCTTCAGATACCAAGACAACAAGGCAATGTGAGGGAAACGTCCAAGTGGTTGGAGGTGAAGCAGAAGGTAAAGACCTGGATTCTGGAGCAGCGTCAAACTGAGATCCCTGTTTTGACCAAGATAATACAAGAAGAAGGAAAAAGGATTACATGAGGTAAAATCATTGATAATTTCCCAGGGACACCTATATGGTGCTATAATTTTACGAAGAGAGAAGTTTTGAGCATGAAGACACAAACGAAACTTGCCCCAATACTTGTCAGCAGTCTATGCAAATCAAGTTTGGGAATTTGATTATTACGTTATCAGTCTTCAGAAGACTTACAACTTTGAGCTGTCCCAAATCACCAATGTGACTGAGGTCCCACTCACATTGATATGCCACCCAACAGAACTGTGGACGTCAAAGGAGCAAAGACCGTAGCTGTTAAAACTAGTGGTCATAAGAAAAAACATTTTGCTGCTGTTCTGGCCTGTTGTGCAGATGGGACAAAGCTACCACCTATAATCATCTTTAGAAGAAAAATGTTTCAGAAAGAAAAGATTCCAAGTGGAGTTACTGTCCACCTGCATGAAAAAGGATTGATCACTGAAGAAGGAATGAAAACCTGGTTTAACAAAGTCTGGTCAGAAGGCCTGGCGGATTACTTAAAAAACCAGCTTTGCTTGTTTTGATCACTTCAAAGCCCATGTTACAAAGTGCAAAAGCAATCTAGACTTGAAAACCCAACTTGCTATGATACCTATTGGGCTAACCAGCCAACTGCAACCTCTTAATATGTCAGTAAACAACCTCTTTAAGGCCCTAATGAAGAAAGAGTGGATATTCATGGATACAGTCACCTGGTAATGATTTAACACCTACAGACAGAATCAAGAAGTCATATATCGCCCTGATGTTTGTGCTTGGATCCTAAGATCATGAATCAGTGTCAAGAAGGAAGTGGTTGTGAAATTGTTTAAAAAATGCAGTGTCAGCAATGTTATGGATGGAACTGAGAATGATGAAATTTACGGGGATGAGGACAGTGACTCTTCAGAAGACACCAATAATACAGAAATTGAAGAATACAATACTTCTGATATTGACAGTGGTGAAGAGTTCTTGGCCTTCTGTGATGCGTAAATATCGTGAATTTGTTACCAGTACATAAAAATTTTTATGCCTTGTATCTGTTCTTGAGTTTTGTAATTATTTGCTATATAAAATTTCTTATACAATAACATGTTCAAAAATACTAAAATTCCTTTATAATACAGGAAACAAGTGTCTAAATATAATTTAAAAAATGAATTAAAAAATTAAAGCAAAATATTTTTTCCTGAAAGTTTCAGACAAAAATGTGGGTGCACATTATACACAGCAAAATATGGTACCTCCCCTGGCACTTTTATTTAAATAACATTTTCAGCCTTCATCTTTGTTTCAAAATTTAGAATTTGATAAAGGTAAAAGTAGTTGTTCAGGTCATATGCAGAATAGTAACATATAATTATCAGTTTATTTAACAAACCTCAAATAAACCAATTGGTATGCTGATTTTATAGACATATGCAAATCAGTCAACAAAGAGTGGATCTTGTTTTGTACAAATATAAACCAACTGGCTATGACATCTGGAAGCAGTGGAATCTTAAGAGAGGCTTGAACAGTTCTTATTTTGCCCCTAGATAAACTTATTTAAAAGATTTTTCTCCCTCACCCATTAACAGGATCCCTACCTATTCATTCTTTATCTTTAGTAAACCCCAGTGTGGTCCTTTCTAAACTGTATTCACAAATTTGGGAAATCTGAACTGTGACTGTTGACTCAGCCAGCTCTGGAGTGTGAAGAAGTTGTTATGACAGAATGGGACCAATTAATTGCCCTACAGATTTTTTGTTGGTCCTGAGAAAAATAACAAGATTATAATCTGAGATTTGAATCAGTCAAACAGACCTAAGCTTCATTTTTCTGTTTTTAACTCTGACTAATCTTCATAGAACCATCTAATGTGTCAAAGTGTTGCAAATTTGAAAAAGAAACAGTTTTAAAAGTATTTTTGAAATAAAGAGGGAAAACAACAAGCATACCGATCTTGGGTATTGATTGTTCCGGCTGTACTAAGTACCATAGCAGAATGGGGTGGGATGGAGTGGGGCATAGAACAAAAATCATTATTTTAATCACTTCTTCCAAACTGAAAGGCTCCATGCAGTTTAGAGCCTAGATTCTTTCAGTTATGTGCACAGCTTTATTATATAGGCCTTTTTTGTAAAAATGTTTTAAAGAACTCTAAATGAAACCTTAAATTTCCATATGTATTTTGTGTTTGTTTTTTAATTCTCACTTCCATTTTCTGAAAGAGGAGTTGCTTATTTTTGTTATCATAGTTTAAACATCGCAGCATAATTAAACCAACTATTGTTAGTAAAAACTAGTCTGAATGTGGTGTTGGGGGGGTGGGGCTCTGCCCACAGAGCTCCCCCAGCCACTGCAGATGAGAATAAGTCTACCAAGACGTGATCTGCTTGGTGAGGAAGGGTGGCCAATCTCTCAAGAGGAGAAGGGCCTTTATCTTCTTTCTCAATGGGCTTAGCTTGCATAGGAATACAGGGCATCTATGTAAAGCTCATCAATCATTGTCAGGCAGTAATGATCAAGGAATAGATAATATTCAGAGAACTATAATGGCTCATTCTGAATCAGGGTCAGATAGAGTGACTTCAAAGGGCCATAAAAGTTTGGGAAACAAACTCATTTTTTGCTTGGATCCTTATCATTTAAATTGAGGGCATTCTTAGGAAAGCAGGTTTCACAGGATTTTATGCATTCTTCCTTAGGCATGATCAACCCCAGGAACCACTGATTCCTAAACTGGGCTGCACTGCCCTCTGGCATTGTTTCAGTCCTGGATCAGGTCAGGGATGAGGGCAGCCAAGAGATTAGGAGACTTTTTGCAGATAGAATGAGGGCTCAGGCTATAACAAAGCCAAGGGGTGAAGGTCCATCACCCCTTTTCTGTAGTCCCCTAAGTCCTTCCCTGATGGTCTCTTTGCAACTGTACCCGTCTTAGATTCTTCCTCCCCTGAGGAATCTTACCCATCATTGACTATCTAGCCATCTTCCAGGGACCAAGCAGGGTGAATGAAGTAAAGGGGGCAGAGGCTACGCCTCTACTGGGAGGATAAGTTTTGTCTCCTTAGTGGCTTATGGTCCCAAGGTCTTTTTACTCAGCCTTAGCCATGGGGGGTTACAGCTTCTGAAACCAGGCAGGGCAGTTCCCAACACCTGGGTGTCTTGAAATTATTTTCTTTTTTTTCTTTTTAATCACACTATAGCCTGTAGGCCAAATCTAATCTGTTACCTGTTTTTATAAATAAAGTTTTATTGGAATACAACCAACCCTATTTGGGTTTTGCCTATGGCTACTTTCAAGCTACTACACCACATTTGGGTAATTACAACAGATACTGCATGGCCTATGAAATCTTACATATTTATTATCTGGTCCATTTCAGAAAAAGTTTGCTAACCTTTGAACTAAGGATTAATGAAGTATTCTGTATTTTTCCGAGATGTTATATATTGTCTTTGCATTAAAATATAGTAGTAACAATAAAGACAAACTCTTTGCAAATTATTTTAAAGAAAACGCAGTAACTGCTTGAGCATGCTGTCTTTAGGGGATGGTGGTCTGGTTGTATTTTTTAATTGTTGTCTCTTTTCATTACTGACACTATTTCAAATATCCCCATTTCCCCCTGAGTTTAAATCTCTGTTCTGCCATGTACTAGCTGTGGTACCTTGAACAAACTGCATAAACTCTCTGTGTCTCTTTCCTCCACCTGTAGAAAATAGGGATGAAAATGTTATCTGCATCAATTTAGTGAAAATTAAATGAGACAATACATATGAAGCCCCTGTTATGATACCTGACATCAGAAACGTACTTAACCATCATTGTCATTATCATCTTCATCACCACTCCTATAAACACCACTACTATTGTCATTGGTTCCACAACATATTCCGTTCTTTTAAATGATGAATTTAGAGATATGGAGAAGCCACCTAATTATAGAATGTTAAAGAATTATGTTTTAGCCAGAGGAACATTAACCTTGACAGAGTCCACCAGGAAAACAGATACCACAGCAGTTATTTTAACAAAAATAATGTGACATATGAGGGGTTGTTTACAAAGGAATTGGAGAACTGAGAAGGACAAATGGGAACACCAAGGCAAAACAGAAACCTCAGGAAGCAGCTACCACTGATTAGGGACCTAGGGACCAAACTAGTAGACCCTTGAAGTTTGGAGGAAGGGCTCCACAGGTTTTAAATATGAGCTGTCAGTGAAATTTATAGTTTAAAAAGGAAAGAGATGGAAAACTCTTTTGAGAAAATGTACTGGAACAAGACTTGTTGTTTTTTTGTTTTTCCAAATAGGACATTATTAGACAATTAGCTATTGCTAGATAGAGAATGACACAAAATTGGCAATTTTTGGTGTTTTTGTAATTTGATGTCGTGAATTCTGGTCAGCAGGATTCGTATGCCATGGCAACGTATAAATAATTTTACTTGTAATACACTGGACTAGAAATTCTGGGACCACACTTCCCCTCCATTATCATCTTGGAGATGCCCCGAGTCGCGTGTAGACTGGCTTTTTATTGCTGTTTCTTGGGCACTTTACAGCCGGATGGTCTTCATTAACTATGCAAGGCTTGTAGATTTACATAAGGTGGTAGATGCCCAAGATAGTGAATCAAGAGGATAGATATGCAAATAGACAATAGGCTTGGGCTGAACTCAGGTCTGAGAAAGCTAGGCATGCATTAGCATAAGTTCTTTTGATTCAGGGAGAGAGAGGTTTTAGCAAGAGCAAGTTTTAAATTTAAGAAATATACCATCCTGATTTACCCATAGGAAATCCCGCTGTCACACACGTGGGTCCTGCTTGCCGGCTTATGTTCCACGAGAGTCTTTGCTCCCTTAGACGTGAAAACATTAGAGCTACAATTCCCAAGGTGGATGCATGAATTTCCTATACTTTGATGCTTATATTCTAAGGCTGTCAAAGGGTAGGTTATCTTCAATACCTTCTGATTGGTAGTCGCTGGCCAAGCACACACACACAAAATGAATCTTTTAGCAATATCTGCTATCTATATAGAATGAAAGGAGGCTTGGGGGAGAGATGGATGTACAGTCTATTCCTTTAGTCATTTTGTCATTTTAGAGTACTGTTGAAATCTCTCTTGGTAGTCACTGGGTTTCATTTATTCAACAAATACATAATAAATACTCCCTATGTGGTAGGTAGGTACTATTCTAGGCACAGGGCACACAGGAGCGAATTGAACAAGAATCTCTACTTTGCCCTGGCCAGTGTGGCTCAGCTGGTTGGAACATCATCCTGTAACCAAAAGGTTGCAGATTTGATTCCCAGTTAGGGCATATACCTAGGCTGCACATTAGATTCCTGTTCAGGGCTCATGAGATACCAGGTCCAGGCGCATATAGGAGGCAACTGATTGACATTTCTCTCTCGTATCAATGTTTCTCTGCCTTCCTCATCTCTCAAAAGCAATGAGTCCTGTCTGGTGTAGCTCAATGGATTGAGCGCAGACCTGCAAAGCAAAGAGTTGCCCATTCCATTCCCAGTCAGGGCATATGCCTGGGTTGTGGGCCTGGTCCCCCAGTGGGGACCACATGAGAGGCAACCACACATTGATGTTTTTCTCCCTCTCTTTCTCCTTCCCTTTCCCTCTCTCTAAAAATAAATAAAATCTTTTTAAAAAATAAAAAGCAATGAAAAACATGTCCTCGGGTAAAGATTAAAAAGTTTTTTTTTAATTCCTGCTTTTATAGAGCTTATATTAAAGGGTAAGAAGGCACATAAACATGATTAACTAAAATATGTAATATGGTGGAGAAAAAAGTAGAAAAAGAAGAAAGACAATAGCAGATGTATGTATTTCTAAGTGTGTGGTGGGTGTTGATCAGATAACCAAGAGGGGTTTCAACTGGAAGGTGATATTTGAGTGAAGACATGAAAGAAGTTGTGGAATTGAAACGTGGATATCTGGAGCAAGAGCATTCTAGGCAGAGGAATCATAAATAAATAAAAGACTGAGGCCAGAGCATGTTTATGATACTTGAAGAACAGCAGGGGGGTCAGTATGGTGAAATACTAAGCAGGAGAAGAATAGTAGAAGACAACTTCATAAAGGCACCCAGTCTGAATCATTAGAGACTTGCAGAAGAATGAATAGACTAAGGTTAAATAGGAGCATTAAGAGTCCATTTTAGGTTAATAATCACGAAGTCCATAGTTGTGTGTGTTTCTCTAGCTACATTCTGACAAAACCAAGTTTAACTTATTTTATTTTTATGATAAAATCAAATTTTTTAAAAAGCAGAGTGCAGTTTGTAGTTTTATGCCTATTTGTTAATTATATAACCTGTCTTAAACCTAATTTTTAGTTCTCTGTTTACTTTAAATTTTTAGTGATTGTTGGCTCATCCTTCTACTAGTACAAAAGACCAGCTGAATGCTGATAGAATACCATCTTTTCATAATAAGTGAATGATATACTTTAACTAAATATCGTGAATCTTGCAAGCAGAAATAGATTCATGGACTGGATGATCTGTCTGTATGAACTAACAAATCTGCACCCATGTTTCTGTAGTAGGACTGGTAATCACTAGATCTGTTTTTCCATCTCCACTTTGTTATTTTAAAATCAAAAATTTGTATTTTAACACCCTAGTGATTTGTTTTAAAATACATATAATTTTATTAACATTTGCTTCTGTGATAATTATGACATGATGTCATATGCAGCAGGTTTAAGTAACCTGGTTTTGTTTTTCTCCCTACTGCACCAGCTTTTATTGAAGGTACTTGTTTGCAGTAACTGGCAAAAGGGCCCTTGAGGCAAGTAAGACACAGATTTAAGCAAGGAAAAACATCTTTATTTTTAAGGTACTGGACCCCTGTTGAGTACAGCGATTTCCAAGCAGAGTTTTTATATACCTAGTGTGCTGTATTTTATCGTTCTATAAATATGAAAATAACTCAGTTTTTTTACTGGTTTCACCCTCCCTCTTGGATAGCTTCTTTGATGTTTGATAGAAAAACATGTCTCACTACAACATAGTACATCTTTAAACAAAGGAATTTGGATTAAAAATATTAACTGTGCTATACTCCCCCCCGAAAAAAAATAAGGGCCTTATTGACCAACAGTTACACAAGTATAATTACTTTCTTTAGTATCTAAGATATTGATAACAAGAGATTTTCTAATTTATGTATTTCATTTTCTGTTGACGTAGTATAAATTTATTTAGACCTTACTGAATTTTTATGTATATCCTAAGCTCAATTTACCCCATTCATGTAGCATATTAATATAAATTGTAAACAATTATTACCTAGTAGTACTGTTTCAGTTATCTTTCTTCAGAGTTTCATTTTATGCTATGAAAACTGTTTCAATAAACAATTTAGTGAGAAAAGGGATTAAATGTTATTTAGAAAGCTTTGCAGATCTGTGATGTAAAAGATCATTTTTACTGGCTATTGTGGGTGTTATTCTTCATAGTTCTTCCTCCTCCCAACCTCTCATCAGTCACCAGACACACAAGTTATATATGCACAGTCTGTCTTGATTTGACTGCTCATGTCCCACCACCACCATTTGATTTAAGCCACTGATTCCCTCTCAGCTGTATTATCACAGCAACCTACCAATTGGTTCCTTGTTCATCCTATATCAGTCAGGATTCATAGTCATACACAGGGTGGGGCAAAAGTAGTTTTACATGTGTGAGTACACAAAACATAGTTTATTATTGTATTATTAATACAAATAGCTGTAAACCTATTTTTTCCCAACTCTGTATAAAAACCACTTTGGCTATTTTAAGCAGAAAGAGATTTAATACTGGTACGTTCACTTTAATATACTTTTTTTTCATTTATTGTTGAGTGAATGGGAGTGAGTGTGGTACATAGTCACTGACGTAGATGTGCATGATGTGCATAATACGCATTATGTATGCGACTATACCTGATGAGGCTTCAAACCACTTTTAGGAAAATCTGTTACATTTTAAAAGCTGGTTTCATAATTTTAAGATCTCACATTAAATGTTAAATGTAAAGCTATTAAGAAAATTAGAATCTCTAAAAATGAATCAGTTTAAACTTTTTTCAAAAAGCTGTTGATTTGAATCCTGATATAAAAAAAGTGCTTTTAAAATACATACAATCCAGTTATTTTACAGGAATTTACAGTTTTCTGCAGTGTTCTCTGAGGTGGTGTTAATAGTATAGCCTCTGTTGTCATGGAAACAAGTCTCTGAAGGCAGCCTCAGACGCTAATGATTCCATAGTGTTGCTGTGGTTAGAAACAACTGAGACCTGGTCAAGATTGTTTTTTTCAAACAAAACTCTTTGAAGCTGATCTTATTAGTGATACAAATGGAGCAGGAAAAGGATGATAACATAATAGTTACTGTTGTCTAATGAAATTAGGCAGGAGGTATATAAGATTTTTCAAGTTGAAAACATGCTGAAATACTTCCTCTTCAAATATAATGATTACTGCATGTTGCTGGTTCATTATTTATATTAGAATGTTAAATTGACATTTTCTAATTTAGAATCTTACACAGGTTCTCAGAATTTTACCATACTCTCAATCCTGCACTCAAAGTATCCTCTTATTTTTTCATTGTACTTTATTATCAGATCAAACATCTATGATCTGATACACCTATCATCTATCATCACTCAGCCTTCATTTGATTATCTGTTAACTGTTTAAGGCTGTATTTTTGTTTCAAAGGAAGATTACTTTGTTGTTTTGTAATTCTTTGTTACCTGAATTGGTTATTAGCTGTGGCTAGGAAATGTGTATTGTCAATTGTTTTTTGCAGATTTTCTCAGCACTATTTGCCTTTCTTAAGTAAGAGGCAGGGGCATATGTTCTTTTTCAAAGTACTTGCTCAATGCAATATAGAGAATGGGGTGGAGTAAGATTGTATAGATTTTAGGATTTTTTAAAAATAGGAGGGAAAGAAGGAGGAAATAGCAAAATCTAATGGCTAAAAATCTCTTTCTACAGGAAATAAACCCAGTAACAGAAGTCCAGCAAGTTTTCCTAATTCCTCACAGCTTACCTTTTGAGCTGAACCTCAGTTGTAAAATGAAGGGTTGAACTTGATCCTTACTTCTTCAATAGTTCTATGTATCATTGAAATTTGTTAGTGTCTTTTACATTTTATTTTAAATACATTTTCAGTTTATTTTCTAGAGAATGAGATGATAAATTATCATAATTGACTTTCTCTTGATATGAACAGTAGAACTCCCATTTCTCACACTGTATTATAATAGAAAATTAGAAAAGTAGAATTTGAAATGAAGAGGCATGTGGGAAAGTTGCTCGTAATCCTGTTCCCAGAGGTTAACTTTTCAAACACTTCTTTCAACTTTTTTAACACTTTTCATCTTTCTTTTTTTATTTAATGTCATATGATAGGCAGTGTCCCATGTGACTTACAGACTGTTTTTACAGATGATTTCTAATTGTTGCCTAATATTTATTTAGTCTTATATAATTATCATTATTTACTTACCATTCAACACCTTTGGATATTTAGGATATTCCACATTTCCCCAAGTATAAACAGTGCTCCTGGGAATATATTAAGAATATTAAAACATTTGCTTTTTCAGGTATTCCCTTTGAGTATATTTCCAGAATTACTAAGTCAGAGGTTAGACATTTTTACCACTATAGACAATTACTGCTGAATTGCCTTTTGTAAAGTTTGTATGGATTTATATATCCAAGGGCAGTGTGAGAGAGTACCTGTTTCCACACGTTAAAATTACTTTGAATCTGTTTTGTTGTGGTAAAATATATGGAATAAAATTTCCCATTTTAATGAGTTTTAACTGTATAATTCTGTAGCATTAATTATATATTCCCAGTGCTGTACAGTCATCACTATTTCCAAAACTGTTTCATCACATCAAACTATGTAACTATTAAGCAGTAACTCCCCATGCTCTTCTGTCTCTTTTAATCTACTTTGTATCTCTATGAATTTATCTATTCTAAATATTTCATAGAAGTGGAATCATACAATGTTGTCCTTTTGCATGTGGTTAATTTTACTTAGCATAATGTTTTCAAGATTCATCTGTGTTGTAGCATATTTCAGAATTTCATTCCTGTTTATGGCTAAAATATCTATATAATGTATATATACCACATTTTCTTTATTCATTCATCTGTTGATGAAATTTGGGTTTGTTTCCACCTTTTGACTGTTTAATATAACACACCATTGAACATTGGTATAAGTATCCAATTCCCTGCCTTCAGTTCTGTTAAGCATATGCCTAGGAGTAGGTAGCTATGTCATATGGTAATCTGTGGTTAGTTTTTTGAAGAAACGCCTAACTGTTCAATGGAGTCTGCACCATTTCCATCAGTTTTCGAGGGTTCTAGTTTTGTGCATTCTCATCAACACTTGTTACTTTCTGTTTTTGATTTTCCTTTTTTATTATAGCCTCCTAGCAGGTGTGAAGTGCTATTGTAACTTTGATTTGTATTTCTCTAATGAATAATATGTTGAGTATCTTTTCATTTGCTTATTGGCCATTTGTATACCTTTTTTAAAGAAGTGTCTACTCAAGCCCTTTGCCCATCTTTTAAATTGTCCTTTTGTTGTTGAGTTGGAGTTCCTTGTATATTCTGGATGTTAAACCTTCATCAGATGTATGATTTGCAAAGATTATCTCCCATTCCGTACATTGTCTTTTCATTTTCTTGATAATGCCCTTTGGTGTACAAGAGGTTTTAATCCTAATTAAATCCTTATTTATTTATTTTTGTCAATTATACTTTTTTGATTGTCATATTTAATACATTGTCAAATTCAAGGTTATGAAAGTTTACTCGTGTTTTTTTCCTACAAGTGTTATGGTTTTAGCACTTGTATTTAGGTTGTTGATTAATTTTCAGTTTTTATATATGATATAAGGTAGTGCTTTAACTTTTAATTTGCATGTGGATATCCAGTTTTCCTAATACCATATTGAAGAGACTTCATACATTTTTGGTAAATTTGGATTGAATGATAAATTAAAAAGGTCAACATTATCATTTTATATTTTTATCAGTGAGGAAAAGCATAGTTTCAAGTTTAGCAATTTGATCTGTTTTAACTGTCTTTTAAAGTACGTTCTTACTGATTTAATGTTTTTCTTATACATATAAAATATGTCATTGGTATAGCAAATATTTATAAATTAATTATGTTTGTAGTGTTTGGGACTTGTTAGAAAACACCCTTCTGTGTTGCAGTTATATCTTTATTAAAATAATTGGGTCAAGTCAGATAAGAGTAATTGAGTGTAAATATCAAAACTTCTTTGTTTAAATTATGTCACTAGAGTTGCCACGTCTTTTTTTATTTTTCCCAGAATGTGCCTGACACATTATAGATATATTCTGTGAATGCTAATTTAATTAATGACTTTACAGCAGGTTCTTATAGTAGAGGTTAATAGCACAGATTACTTTATAAAGTATACAGATTCAGTTTTGAAGTCCTTTGAATATTTTGTCTGTGAACTTGTGTGCCCCAGTTGCCTACCTGGTGGGCTAATGGAGTTATTTTTGATTCTTTGAATACAAGGAGGAAAGTAGTCAAATGTATTTGGAATACTAGAAAAATATTTTGTTGTCTGTCTCTGAAGCTAGTGACTTGTCTCCTAGAGGAGGAGCATTATAAGTTATCTTTAGTTAATTTCATTTAAATATCTAAGAGTTGGTCACTCGTTTTAACTACAGAGTAATTAAAACATTTGTTTAATTATTTTGGACTAAAAATAATTATTTCTAAAATAATTTCTGGAGACCATTTTCTCATTTAAATTGAGGTAATTTATTAATATTTTACTTATTTCTCAGTTATTTCTGAAAACTGTAATTTATCTTTATGACAAAACTTTCTGTTATGTGTTTTCTTTTTGCTTTGGTATTTTTCCTGATTTTTTGTCATTGATGATTTTTAGCCAACAGAAGCTGTACCTCTCTCTCCTCCCACTGTCCCTGTGATCCCTGTCCTGCCAGTCCCTGCTGAGAATACTGTCATCCTACCCACCATACCACAGGTTTTTATTAGTTTTTTCTTTATAAAAATTTAATTTGCTTTTAATGTTTCATTTGTATTTTTTTTCAAAGTGTTTTAATTATTTTTTGTTAGATTTGATCATTTACTTTGAGCTTCAATTCATATTTTTAGGGAATTAAATATTTGGGATTTAAAGTGGGTTTCAGTATTTACCATTTTATTAGCTTGTCTATGAAATAGGACACATTCTAAACTTTATAATACTGAACCTTCTTAGATTTGTCATCATTATTTTTGTACTTACAGATGTGAAACAGTTTTAAAGTATTTTTGTTTTTGGAAATCTTATTTTCTAACGATAATAAAAATCACTGTCTTCCTGATCTTGTACTGGATGTGTTATTTTATGTAGTACTTTGTTTCATATATATATTTATCTTCTTTGGAAATACTCATCTTTCTGTCATTTGATTAGATAACATTTATTGGTTAAAAACAATAGCCAGTATATATAAAAAGTATATGGGAATTCTTTGTGCTGTCTTTGCAACATTTCTATAAATCTAAAACTATTCTCAAATAAAGTTGATTTTTTAAAGTTAACATGTAATAGCCGAAGAATAAAATGAAATAATAGCCAAATGTCACAGACTGTCAACCTTTTTCACTTTCAGAGCTTTAGTAGTTCCAAGAGATGGCTTATTAAGACACTATCTGCCTTACCAACAGAGTTATCCAAAGTCAAAATAGTGGTAGTACTATTAAGTATAATAATAAAATCTTTGGTGTGAAAGATCTCAATCTTACTCAAAGTGTAAATAAGCATATCTTTAGATATGTTTTACAGTTGTTGATCTATAGCAAAAATCTAGGTAAAAATAATGTTTGCTGTGTAAATGCAGTTTCCAAATAAGTTCCATGAGGGGGAATGGGTGGGATATGAACTGTGATTACTCACATCAGAGTGTACTTCCCCTCTCCTAAAAAATG
This sequence comes from Micronycteris hirsuta, assembly GCA_004026765.1. NCBI lineage: Eukaryota > Metazoa > Chordata > Mammalia > Chiroptera > Phyllostomidae > Micronycteris > Micronycteris hirsuta. The sequence goes on from PVJI01002890.1 coordinate 37,454, forward strand.
AAAATCAATATGAACATGATACAAAATAGGATTTTAGGGGAAATTATAGGTATCGCACTAAGACTTTAATAATTCTAAATAAGCAGCTGAAACATTATTGTAATAAGGTAGCATCTTTCCAAGTATCTAGGATTTAGTAATACAATATTTTTTAGTAGGAGATTGAAAGTTTATTTTACTCTTGTCACTTCAGTTCATCTGTTTATGTTAAAATAGTTTTCTAGACTCCTTTAAAATTTTGTAGTAGCTTCTGTTCTTACTATATTCAATAGGGAACCTGTTTCCTGTTCAGAGTTCTATGATTTGTTTACTCCAAGAGTCCCTAACATAGCATCACACTACACTTGGAAATCATTGGGAATTGCATAGCCTTGTAGTTAGTTATAAAGGTCTTAGAGTCAACTTGATCTGGTTTGGAATTCCAGCCCTACTGCCTACTGGCTAACTGTGTAACTGAGCAGTTTATTTACTATTCTGAGCTTCTATTTATTCATCTGTGGCACTAAAGATGGTAGTAGTACTAACTTGAGATGTTTTACAATAATTGAAAGAATAACAATGCTTGCTTAGTAGCTGGTATGTGATCTTGGCTATTCATATTGTTATTTCATATTTCTTTGAGATAGTAAACCAAGGAACAGGTTTTTTTTTTTTAAAGAAACAAACAAGGATATCTGCATGAGAGAGGTATATTTATTCTACATAGCCTCATTTTAGTTTTTAAATATACTACAAAATTCCATGTAGTGGAATTTAATATTTTATACTGTATTGTGTGAGCCTATGGGTGTGCCTTATTTTCCAGAATAAGTGTTTTCCTGATTAATCAAGTATAACGTACATTATAAAATTCATACATCTGATTAAAGTGTTTGTCCATAAATAACTTTTGAAATGCATACTTAATATATAAGCCAATTTAACATTTTAAATGGATATAATTTTTTTCTAAGGATCTACTATACATTTTAGTTGCATCACAATGTAATAGAAATGGAAACAAATGACACAAGATTCAGAGATTAGTCCTGCCTTTGTTACTCAAATAAGTTACTTAAGCTTTTTTACTTTTTATACTCCCTTTGTCTACTAAAGTGGGGGAATAACACCTCTTTCACTACTTCAAAATGAGTTTGATGATCAGGCAAATTAGACAGAAGGAAAGCTAGTAGGTCATACTGGTCTTTCAATATTTGTAGATCTTTTATACTTTTCAGAATGATTTTATATTAATACCACATCATTTAAATGTTATGAAAGCCCTGTAAAGTACAATTGATCATGCTTATTATACACAGTGTTACAGAGAAAGATATATTCAACGGCTGCTTGAAGTTGCAGAAAGAGCATGTATTTTATAATGCGACCTGCCACTTCTTGGCCTTTTTCACCATTTCCTGGCCTCACCCTTTTGTGGCTGTATATTGGTGGAGATTACTCAGCTGCTCAGAGCCTCCATTTTTCAACATAGAAACTTGGCACATAGGAGGTGAATAACAAATGCTAGTACTTCCTAATGGAGATATAATCATATAATTTCTATGATATTTGCCTATTAAATACACAGCCTTATATCCACCCCAGTGTAAATATTCTGCTCTAAAACCAGATGCTTTAGACCTCTGTTTCTGTCAGTTGTAAGCAGCTATCACATAATGAAGGTGTTGTTGAAAATGCTTTATTGCTGGGTCTTTGTGTTTGTCAAAGTCTTTGTTCATACTCAAATATATGCTTTGGAGGGATTGGTTTTTCTTCAATTTTTTGTTATTGTTCTAATCACGTATATACTAAGATGAATATAACATTCTCCTTGTCTTCTAGAAACCTTCCTACTATCTGTGCAAGAGACAAGTTCATGAGTAATTCCCACATAAGAGTAATTACATTAGAAGTATATTCAATGCAGAGCATCCCATTGCTTCTGACCATTCAAGTTTCACAAAACATCTGAGTGTTGAGTCTTAAGAGATTTGACCATTAGGATAATCTAAAGCATGACTTGATATATTTTCATTTTACTGGTAATCTGGATTTACCTTGATGAGCCTTTTTTAACCATACACTAATATGTGACTGCAGGGCCTATATTCTATTTGTGGTTTTTGTTTTTGGGGGTTTTTTTGCTTTTGTGTTTGTTTATTTTGTATTATTTTCAGATCATTTCATGCAGTGTACACATAAAAGTATTTTTCTAAACTCATTTTGGCCTCTTTTTAAAGATTTTTATTTTTTTAATCTTTTAAAGTATATTTTATTGATTATGCTATTACACTTGTCCCATTTTTTTCTACCCTGCACCACCACCCTCTCCCACCAGCGTTGCTCTACTTTAGTTCATGCCTTGGGTCGTACACATAAGTTCTTTCACTTTTCCATTTCCTGTACTTTTCTTCCCCCTGTCTATTTTGCACCTACCGTTTATGCTTATTCCCTGTACCTTTTCCCCACATTCTCCTCCCTCCCCTCCCAACTGATAACCCTCCATGTGATCTCCATTTCTCTGGTTCTTTTCCTGTTCTAGTTGTTTGCCTTGTTTTTGTTTCTGGTTTTTTTTTTTTGTTTGTTTGTTTTTTTAGGTTCAGTTGTTGATAGTTGTGAGTTTGTTGTCATTTTACTGTTCATATTTTTTAATATATTTTATTGAGTATGCTATTACAGTTGTCCCCTTTTCCCCTCTTTATTCCCCTCCACCCAGCACACCCCCTCCCACCCTCATTCCCCCCCTCTTAGTTCATGTCCATGGTCGTACATATACGTTCTTTAGCTTCTACATTTCCAATATTATTCTTAACCTCCCCCTGTCTATTTTCTACCTACCATTTATGCTTCTTATTCTCTGTACCTTTTCCCCCCTTGATAACCTTCCATGTGATCTCCATTTCTGTGATTCTGTTCCTGTTCTAGTTGTTTGCTTTTGTTTTCTTTTTCAGGTTCAGTTGTTAATAGCTGTGAGTTTGTTGTTATTTTACTGTTCATAATTTTGATCTTTTTCTTACATAAGTTCCGTTAACATTTCATATAATAAAGGCTGGGTGATGATGAACTTCTTTAACTTGACCTTATCTGGGAAGCACTTTATCTGCCCTTCTATTATAAATCATAGCTTTGCTGGATAGCGGAATCTTGGATGTAGGTCCTTGCCTTTCATGACTTCAAATACTTCTTTCTAGTCCCTTTTTGCCTGTAAGGTTTCTTTTGAAGAGTCAGCTGACAGTCTTATGGGAACTCCTTTGTAGGTAACTGTCTCCTTTTTTCTTGCTGCTTTTAAGATTCTCTCCTCTTTAATCTTGGATAATGTACTTATGATGTGCCTTGGTGTATGCTTCCTGGGTCAACTGCTTTGGGACTGTGATCTTGCCAGACTTCCTAAAAATCTATTTGCCAGATTGGAGAAGTTCTAGAACTTCATTATTTTTTTACAGAAGTTTTCGATTTCTTGCTCTTCCTGTTCTTCTGGCACCCCTATGACTCAGATGTTGGAACCTTTAAAGTTGTCCCAAAGGTTCCTAAGCCTCTCCTCCTTTTTTTGTATTCTTGTTTCTTCATTCTTTTCTAGTTGAATGTTTACTTCTCCAAACTGTTGATTTGAGTCCCAATTTCCTTCCCTTCACTGTTGGTTCCCTGTATATTTTTCTTTATTTCACTTTGCATAGCCTTCACTTCTTCCTCTGCTTTGCACCCATACTCAACCATTTCTGTGGGCATCCTGATTACAAGTGATTTGAACTCTCCATCTGATAGGTTGGCTCTCTCTTCATTGCTTAGTTCTATTTCTGGAGCTTTGATCTGTTCTTTCATTTAGACCATATTTTCTTTTCTCAGAGTGCCTGTTACATTTTAATGGGTTGAGCCTTAGGTATTTGCTAGGGTGGAGCAACCCACTTCACTGAGTTGTGGTGCTGTATGTGGGGGCTGGGGGTCCGAGAGGGAACAGCGCCGCTTGCTCCACTCTCCACCCACTTTCAGTCACTTGCCCTGCTTCCCACAAGCAAATTGGGTCCTTCTGGTGCTGATTCCCAGGTGTGTGAGTCTGTGTACATTCTAGGACCCTGTGGATCTCCAACAAACTCACTTATGAGGCTGGGAGTTTCTCCCACCTTCCACAGTTCCCACAGGTTTTTACAGGCAGAGGTTTTGAGGCTTTATTTCCCTGCACTAGAACCCTGAATTGCTTGGTCTGTCTGGCTCCCCAGTTGCTCCTCCTGGTTTATCCGCAGGCAAACATGGGACCTCCTGCTCTGCCACCCACCGCCTCACCCAGCAGGTCCTCCAGCCACTGCCTTGCCATGCTTCCTCTCCATCCCTCCTACTGGTCTGAATGAGTGCTTCTTCTTTAACTCCTTAGTTGTCGGACTTCCATAGAGTTCATTTTTCTGGCAGTTCTGCTTATTTTTTGTGTTTAAATTTGTTGTTGACTTTCTTTTGATTGTGTGAGGAGACAAAGTGTATCTACCTACGCCTCCATCTTGGCCGGATGGCCTGTTTTAAAATAACTGGATCTTAGAATTCTTTTAATACTGTGTTTTAAAATGTAAAATCTGAAATTGTGTTAGGATGCTGCAGTGTGTTATAGCAGCAATCCCTCCAAAGGCATTTGAAATTGAATAGTAAAAGTTGGATGAGCAAAATTATGTTTTTTGTCTTGTTATTGATACGTGGGTCAAATTCTTTAGGGGTTTATTAGTTCCTCTTCTGGAATATCTCTGCCTCTTTATTACACACCCCAACTTCTCTTAAGTAAATTGCAGAATTTCATTATTGTCCAAGTTGAAACATACACAATGGTATATATTGGCAGAAACCACTATGGTTTACAATGTATTTTATTTTACTTCACTGGGCCCTCATACACTTCTCTTTGGTAAAGGCATATCTTGTTGTCCCTTTATAAATGGAGAAAATGAGTTTCAAAACATTTGTGATTTACCTGTATAGTCAAAGTCACTAAATGGCAGAGTGATTTAGAGAGAGCTAGAACCAAGTCTTCTGATAAGTATCACTTGAAGCAAATTGGAGGGGAGGGTCTTTCTTAATTTGAAATAACTTTCATTCCTTGGCCAGGTAAGCCAGTTGGTTAGGGTATCATCCTGATACACCAAGGTTGTGGGTTTGATCCCAGTCAGGGCACATACAACAATCAACCACTGAATGCATAAATAAGTGGAACAAACAGATAGATGTTTCCCTTCTATCTCTCTCTCATTCTCACTCCCCCCATTCCTCCCTTCCCCCTCCATCCCTCCCCCTCTCTTATTTTTGCTCTCTAAAAATTAATTAAAATATTAAAGAAATAACTTTCACACAGATTTTTTTTTTTAAGTCTTGTTGTTATTGTTTGATTTCCTCCTAAACAAAGCTGATGATTCCATGCTACCTGTTCTGCTACCCACTGTCCTGGTTATGAATTTGTTACTGTTTTTTATTTTAGTGCTCTTTACTTCAGCTGTTTGAAAGTTTATTCTTTCCTGCGTCCAAATTTTTCTGAATCTCTTCCTTCAGAAATAGCCCGTCCTTTAATGTTGGTGCAGTAGCATTATGTCTTTTTTTTTTTTAAGGTAAATAACATTTTTTTTTAAGATTTGTTTTTATTTATTTATTTTTAGAGAGAGGGGAAGGGAGAGAGAAAGAGAAGAAGAGAAACATCAATGTGTGGTTGCCTCTCACATGGCCCCTACTGGGGACCTGGCCCGCAACCCAGGCATGTGCCCTGACTGGGAATCAAACTGGCAACTCTTTGGTTTGCAACCCGCGCTCAATCCACTGAGAGCTATGCCAGCCAGGGCTGCATTATGTCTTTCAGAGTTATAAATCTTAAACTTCAAGTCCATTCAAATTGTGCCACCCCATTCACTTGTATTTCCACCTCCTCCCAATTAGAGAGCGACAGGGTACTACTTTGTCAGATATCATTTCCATATTTTATAACAGGAATTTAGAAAATCTCAAGTTAGTAAAGGTATAATTTATTTCAGAGTAAATGTTTTAGTTCTCTACCTGCCAACATAGTCTTAAATATGTTTATCCTTTTAGATGGCTAAACTCAAGGCAATCAAATCATTCCTTTGGCTTTATTTATATAAGCTCTTATTTTGGACTATATTTTGTGATATGCATTTTTCAGATTACTAGGTTTTCTTATCCTGATGTTAGTTTTGATTGAATTACACACTTAATCCTCAATGGATTAATACATTTGTGGTACTTTTCCAATTTCAAGTTCTTTATGCCTGTAGTTTTCCTTCAGGTGAGATCACTCACTCATGTTTATTCTAAGATATATCTATGATAAACATACATATGTCATTCATCTAATTATGTTCTTGAAGTCAAAGTTACAAATCATTTTTAGTAATCTATATTATTCTTTATTCTAAACTTAACTTTAAGTTGAAATCAATTCTATGGTGTGAATGCTAATATTTTAGTAGCAACTCTAAGTATTAACCTCTTACAAACTGAGTGTTTGGTTTACTCTAGTTTTTCTTGCTTTACTAGTTTATTATGAAAATTTCCCCAAACACTCAAATTAGAGGGAGTAGTATAGTGAACTCTTTTACATACTCATCACCCAACTACAATTCATTCACCAACTTGTGTTCTCTTATATACAATCTGTAGCAGCTCCCACTTCTAACTTCTCATTGGTTTTATTTTGAAGTAAATTTAACACTATGTAATTTTTTGAATATACTTCAATATCAGGTAGTCTTTATATTACTAGAATCAAAAGTGATCTTCTCTACAATGGTGAGTTGGTGCTCATGAGCAGCTAACATTGTAATACTTTTGGTGTAAATTAGATTTTGATTAAAACCAAGTTTTCCAACTGTATGGTTGGTAATAATACATGGGGAGAAACAACCAAATGACTGTCTTGCCATATTTTTAAAGAATATAACTTATTTTGTAACTTTAAATAGCCTTGTTCTTTCTTGCTTGCCCTCTTCTGTAATTGCTTAAGCAAGATAAGGTGAAGTTGTACCATTAATTTTTTTTAATTAAGTGAAATATTATCAATTTGAGGTATCTCAGTAGGTCATTGGGAAATGAATATTTTAAAATATTTATAAAATCTCATGTCTAAGTTGACTAGCTTTGCTTAAATAGCAATCTTACAAATAGTGTATTAGATTTGGTTTTCACTGAATCAAAGATAGACTATTCTATTTAAAGGCAGAACTGCTCATAAAAGTTAATGTCATGCTTATACATAATAAAGTATTACCTACTCATTTTTAACTTGTTGCTTCATGTAGCCCAAATGCGTACTGTATAATTATTTAACCATGACTGTGTTGCATTTAATTTATGATCATCCATCTTGCGTGCTTTGCTGAAAATAATGTAAAACATTTGAACTCTGAATATATACTTTTTAGAAAAGCCCATACACTTGGAAGAAAATGGTTATGTTGTATATGATATTTGTTTCATACAGCTTTTATACATAATTCTTTATTAATTGTAGAACTATTAATTACTATAAACATATCTGCTACCAGTTGTTTAAAGGATAGCCATCTTTTTATTCTTTGAAAATGTCATTTGATTTGGTACCTCTATACTTTTAAATATGTAGAAGAAAGATAATTTTGAGGGGAATTATATCTGTTTTCTAGTATGTTCCTGATATTTTCTTTGTTTTTCATTTGGCATTAATTGCATTTTATCCTTTAAATTTTATTTCACCTACATAATATTTTCTCTCTCAACCAGAAAACCAAGGCTTTTTCAGTCCAAACTTAATTAGATGTATGGTTTTGTTTTTCTGTCCATGTGTGTGGTTTTTTTCGGGGTGGTTTTTTTGGCTTGGGTTTCTTTTGTTTGTTTATTCTTTTTTTTTTTAACCATTGCTATTCTTTGAGTTGTCTAGAATAACAGTTGTAAAGCAATAATAGCAGCTGAAAATAATGGGGGCATTTGCATTAACAGTGTTTTTCCAATTTTCTAAAAGTTTGTAATTGATTTCTTTGTGTGGTAGATTTTTTTCATGTTCAAACACAATTCACTGTGGGAAAATATTTTTCTCCTGGTACTGAAATGATTGGAATCTTTACGGAATCCTTGGGAACAGAATGATTTCTAAGTAATTCAGGAAGAGTTGTTTGTTGTACTGAAGAAAATATGTGGATTTTTTGGGAAGGCTGGTGAACTTTGCAAGAAAATTGTTTTAGCAAAAATATTCTTTCCATTTGTTGCTGGATACTGGGTACGTTGTTTAACATATGCAAAGCTCATATAAAATTACAATTTAAGAAACAGCAAATCTTTCATATGCTTCCAACATGTGTATATATTAATATGTAATGTGTCAATTTTCCTGTTAAGCTAACACATTTACATTTCTTTCTTTAAGGCAAATCCTCCTCCAGTACTGGTCAACACAGATAGTTTGGAAACACCAACTTATGTAAGTTCCGTTTCATTCCCACATTTAAATAATTCTGCTTTTCCTGTTCAGTTTTTGATATAGATGTAAAGACCACAGCATTATTTTTTCTCATATATTGTACTTAAAATGTTTTGTCACTGAGCTGCAGTTGTTAAAGTAAGTGAAGCAGTGCTGTCCTTTTTTGGTCATTTCTTTTCCTAATACTCACGCAAAGAAGAAATGTTGAGGGACTTCCGGCCAAGATGGCGGCGTAGGTAGACACACTGTGCTTTCTCGCACAACCAAAAGAGGAAAAACAACAATTTAAAAAACAGAAACAGCCAGAACTTACAGAAAATCAAACTGAGTGGAAGTCCGACAATCAAGGAGTTAAAGAAGACATGTTCACCCAGACTGGTAAGCAGGGTGGAGCTGGACAGAGAGTACCCAGCTTGTGGAACAGTAAGGGCAACACTGCAGCTGCCCAGAGAGACCCACAGCCAGCACACTCAGCAAAACCCACAGCTGGCCGACCCGGAACCAGTGGGGCCGAGACTGATGGACCAGGCGGTCCCTCATTCGCACACAGATAAACCGGGAGAAAAAGCTGGGGAGCGGAGCAGACTTCACAACCCACCATAGTGGGGAAATAAAGCCTCAAACCACCAATTGAAAACACCTGTGGGAGTTGAGGTAGCAGCAGGAGGAACTGCCAGCTTCACAGGAGAGGAGAGTTCATTGGAGAGACCCACAGGGACTTGGAACTAGGCAAGCCCACCCACCCGGGAGCCAGCACAAAAGGGCCCAACTTGCTTGTGGGTAGCGGGGAAAGTGTGGAGAGCAGAGCAAGCGCCATCGTTCTCTCAGGCCTCTCCCCTACAGGCAGCATCACAACACAACCACATGGGCTGCCCCGCCCTGGTGAACACCTAAGGCTCTGCCCCCTTACTGTGTAACAGGTGCACCAAGAAAAAAAAAAGCCCAAATGAAAGAACAGATCAAAACTCCAGAAAAATACAACTAAGCCACGAAGAGATAGCCAACCCATCAGATGCACAGTTCAAAACACTGATAATCAGGAAGCTCACAGGATTGGTTGAATTTGGTCACAAATTAGATGAAAAAATGAAGACTACGCTAAGAGAAATAAGGGGAAATGTACAGGGAACCAATAGTGATGGGAAGGAAACTGTGACTCAAATCAATGGAGTGGACCAGAAGGAAGAAAAAAAAAACAACCAGAAAAGAATGAAGAAACAAGAATTCAGAGAAATGAGGAGAGGCTTAGGAACCTCCAGGACATCTGTAAAAGTCTGAACATCCGGGTCATACGGGTGCCAGAAGGAGAAGAGGAAGACCTAGGGATTGAAAACTTATTTGAACAAATAATAAAGGAGAACTTCCCCAATCTGGCAAAGGAAATAGACTTCCAGAAAGTCCAGGAAGCTCAGAGAGTCCCAAAGAAGCCGGACCCAAAGAGGAACATGCCGAGACACATCATAATGACATTACCCAAGATTAAAAATAAGGAGAGAATCTTAGAAGCAGCAAGAGAAAGGGAGACAATCCCCTACAAAGGAATTCCCATAAGACTGTCAGCTGATTTCTCAAAAGAGACCTTCCAAGCAAGAAGGGGCTGGAGAGAAGTATACCAAGTCATGAAAGGCAAGAACCTACATCCAAGAATACTCTATCCAGCACAACTTTCATTTAGAATGGAAGGGCAGATAAAGTGCTTCTCAGATAAGGTCAGGTTCAAGGAGTTCATCATCACCCAGCCTTGATTATATGAAATGTTAAAGGGATTTATATAAGGAATGGAGGGATATCAATAGGGGGGTGAGAGGAGGAAAAAGTATAGAGAATAAGTAGCATAAGCAGTAGGTAGAAAACAGACGGGGAGGTTAAGAATAGTATAGGAAATGTAGAAGCCAAAGAACTTATGTGTATGACCCATGGACAAAAACTAAAGGGCAGGGAATGGGGGGGTACGGGGCAGAGGGGAATAAAGGGGGGGAAATGGAACAACTGTAATAGCATAATCAATAAAATATATTATTTTTTTTAATGTTTAAATAGAAATTTATGGTTTCATTCTTAAATTTAAATCATTAACTTACACCAAAGGCTATTTCAGACTAGTGATCACTAACGCAATGCCATATGTTCAAAGAGTCATTTTAGAAGTCTAATTGGGGGACTTAATTTTTAATAACCAGGTTTATATGTATATTCACATATTAAAATAGTTATAGCTATGTACATTTAAATTGATTGGTACTTCTCTCTAAATTTACTTTGTTTAAAAGCCCTGTTTCCCTTATAGATAAATAGCCAGAACAACAGAATCTGATCTAACATTTTTCACCCCATAAGGAAAATGTCTTTGGATATGTTTAAGTAGAAGTAGTGCCTGTGCATTTTTAAATCAAATGGCACATAATTTCATAAGCTGTAAAGATTCTTTCCCTTTATTTTTGAACTGTAGTTGATTTCAGGCTGTACACATTTTATTTGGCTTTATATTTTTTGCATTTATGTGAATATGGATATATCAAATATTTGGGGATTTTGGAAAACTTCAGATAATACTTAAAAACAAACAGAAATGCTAGTCTATACTTTTTTTTTTTCCAGAATCTTTCCAGTCACTGTTACCTTTCACACTGATGTAGAGTACTTAAGCTGAGTTTTGTTTGTGCATTTGTCAGTATTTTCTTCACATTTCTTTTTCCTTCACTTGTTCTCTTTGTTGACTTATGTTTTGCTTAGGGGCAGAGTCAGTGATTAAATATTTTTATTTTTAAGACCCTTTCAACTAAAACATTAATATATAATGGTTAACAGAAAATAATATCAACAAAGAAAATAAATACTTACGCATTTTAGGGGAAATGTCAACTAATTGAAAGCAATATAAGCATACTAAGCAGCGAACATGGAGTAAAAGTTGTATGATTTCCAGTTTGTATGACATAGCATTAAAAAAATATTTTTCTAAGCAAGGTTTGCTGGGGGTCTCCAAGAGTACTCACTACCCACTTTGAAGATTTTCTAGGACTCACAAGACTCAGCATAAGATTTATTACAGCTACATAGTAAGTCAGGATCTGCAGTCAGATTATGACTGTATGTCTAGAGGACTCCGTGTTTAGATTTCCTTATTTTTTCTTCCTCCGATGAGGTGTCACACAGAACACTCTTTTCCCTAGCAATAAATGCAGCAACCTGTGTGTGGAGTGTTTCTGCCCAGGGAACTCATTATGTACTCAGTGCAATGGTTTTTATGGCCAGTTGTTCAGCTAGGCACACCCTGTCCAGCATATACCAAATTTCCAAGTTTCCACAAGGGGAAAGCAGATGTTCAGCATAAAATGCATTGTCTTTATAAACTAGCCACAGTAAATTAATACCCTTTCAGTTAGAGAATGGTGTTAACATGCCCAAAATCAGTTTCTCACACGTCTGCTAAGACTCTTCTAGAGATAGCAGCCTTAGGCCTGATATGTTAACTCTTTTCTGGACATAAAGCAATAAGATAAATTCTAATTCCCGAAGCAAAATTTGTCATAGAGTGCTACCCGATTAAACTTCAAGAACACAGTGTGAAGTGTTTGGGTAGTAGCTATCCTTTGTGGCTCTTGCTTCATGTAGGCAGAAGCCATATGTTTTATTTTAGTAAAACAATCTTAAACTTTAGGAAATAGGAATTTAATTCTGAAATTTAAAATGTATTCCAGAATCATTTTTAAACTTATTATTCCCTTGTTAATTCCCTAATCAACTATGTATTGATGAATAAACATAAGAAAAATTACAGCTGCTATCTTAGAACACATTTTTGTCTTTTTGTAGTCATTACACTTCCCCAAATTAAGTAATTGAACAGGTGATACATGCACTTGGTGCAAAATTCAAAATATACAAAAGGCTATCCCGTGAATAGTAAATGGTTCTTCCACTTCTGCTAGCAGTGTTCAGTTTCCCTTGACTAAAGCACAGAATGTTAGTAGTGTCCTATGTGTCTGTCTATAAACATTCTCTGCATATGCGTGCATAAGTGTGTTGTTTCTAACCTTTTACCATGTAAAACCAATGCCCTACTGATAATTTTTATATAGACATGTTGTGTATATATACAAGTATATAATCAGAACATACTAATATACATAGATTACTCAAAGAGTATCAATTTTTAGGTTTGATCATTATTGACAAATTGCACTTCATAGAGTTTTACCCATTTATAATTCAACAAAAAGTATCTATTTTTTACTCCATACTGTCAACCAACACAATGTGTTAATAAACTTTTTTTTTGGTAACATGTTTAAACTGTATTAACTGATTGGTTTAATTTGCATTTCTATTTATAGCTCACCTTTTCACCTTAAAAAGTTTATTTGAGATATTCACATACCACAAAATCTACCTTTTTAAAGTGCAGTTTATTGGTTTTTAGGTTATTTGCAATATTATGCCATCACCACCACTTTCTTATTCCAGGACATTGTACAGGCTATAAAAAAGAACCATACATATTAGCAGTTACTTCCCACTCTGCCCTTCCCTTAGCCCCTGACAGCCACTAAGCTACTTTCTGTCCCGGTGGATTGTCTACTCTGGGCCATTCATATAAATAGAATCATACAGTATGTACCCTTTTGTGTCTGGCTTCTTTCACTTAGCCCATTTTCAAGGTTCATGCATGAACCTTTGTTTCTTTTATGGCAAAATGATATTCTGTATGTGTATATACCAAATTTGTTTATTATTCTTTCTGTTGATTTTGAGTCCCTGCTTTCATTTCCTAGTGGTGGAATTACTGCATCATATATACTTAGGGTTTTCAGGAGCCACCTGTTTTCCATAGCAGTTGTACCATTTACATTCCCACCATCAGTATATGAGGGTTTTAGTTTCTCCACATTCTCACCAGTCTTACTATTCCTCATCAACAATGTTTTGGACTTTTTTATTATAACCATCCTAGTGGGTATGAAGTGATACTTTCATTTTTGCTTTCATTTGCATATACTTAGTGACTAATGTTGAGCATCTTTTTATGTGCTTTTATTGGCTATTTATATATCTCCTTTGGAGGAATGTCCTGATCTGTTGCCCATTTTTTAATTGGATTATCATCTTTTATTAGTAATTTGTAAGAGTTACGTATATATTCTAGATATGTCATTTATCATCATATATTTGATTGCACAAATTTTCTCCTGTTCTGTGGATTGTCTTTTTTTCATTTGATAATCTCCTTTGAAGCACAAAAGTCATTCATTCATACACATACACATACACACACACACATTTTCACTTACGCTTTTAATGTCATATCTAAGAAAGCATTGCCTAATTCCAGGTCACAAGGACTTATACGTACTTATGTTTTTTCTAAGAGTTTTATAGTTTTAGCCCCTACTCTTAGGTCTTTGATCCATGTTCAGTTAATTTTGTATATTATGGAAGGTAAAAGTCCAACTTGATTCTTTTGCATGTGGATATCCAGTTGTTTCATGGCCATTTGTTAGAAAAACTATTCTTTCTTTATTGAATGGTCTTGACACCCTTGTAGAAAATCAGTTCATCACTAATATATGGGTTTATTTCCGAACTTGTAATTCTCTTCTATTCATCTGTATGTATATTCTTATGCCAGTAGTCTGGATTACAGTAACTTTGTAATAAGTTTTTAAATCAGAGAGTGTAAGTCCCATAACTTTTAAAGTTTGTTTTGGCTATTTTGGGTTCTTTGCATTTCCATATAAATTTTAGGATCAGCTTATCAATTTCTGCACACACAAAAAAGACACCTGGGATTTTGATGGTGATTGAGTGGAATCTATAGGTAAATTTGGGGAGTAGTAGTGCCATCTTATCGATATTATGCCTTATAATCTATTGACACAAAATATCTTTCTATTCATTTATAATACAGCTTTCATTTTGTTCAATAATGTTTTGTTATTTTCAGCGTACAACTCTTAACACTTTTGTTAAGGTTATTCCTATTTTCATTTTCTTCTTTTAATGTTAATATAAATGGGATTGTTTTCTTAATTTTATTTATAGATTTTTCATGCTTGTGTACAACAGTATAACAGATTTTTTGGTACCTATCAATCCTTTGACCTTACTGAACTCATTTATTACCTCTAATAGTTTTTTTGGTGTGGATTTCTTTTGATTTTCAATGTAAGATCATGTCATTTGCAAATTGAGATAATTTTACTTCTTCCCTTTTAGTCAGGATGCCTTTTAATTCTTTTTCTTGCTTAATCGTCCTGGCTAAAACCTCTATTATAATGGTTAATAAAAGTGGCAGGAGCAGACATCCTTATCCTTACTTTGTTTCTGATCCTGGGTGGAAGCTTGCTGTCTTTTACCATTAATATGATGTGTTATATTCCATTTTTTTTTAAGATTTTTTTTTTAATTTTATTTTTAGAGAGTGGGGAAGGGAGGGAGAAAGAGAGGGAGAGAAACAGCAGTGTATGGTTGCCTCTCACATGGCCCTCACTGGGGACCCGTCCCACAACCCATGTGCCCTGACTGGGAATTGAAACAGCAACCCTTTGGTTTGCAGGCCTGTGCTCAATCCACTGAGCTACACCAGCCAGGGCGTGTTATATTCAATTTTAACTATTAACTGATAATACAGTTTCATTGGCCTTGGGTTGATTTTTCTCTTCATGTATTCCTGTTCTTTCCTTAAACAGTAAAAAATGTTAAGGAAAGGCAAAATTAAAGACAGAAATTCTAGAGATCCTATTGGTTCCAGTAATGAATGGTAATGTTGAAATAATTCCCATCTGTTCTTTTGTGTTTGTTTTTCTTAAGACAGATCATGAACAATGAAGGTTAGGTAAATTTATGCAGTTTGACTTTAGTAGTTCTCTTACATACTAAAAGCTTCAGTTTCTTCACATATAGCATAATTGATAAATACAGTATTTTAAAATCAACCCAAATGGCTATTCATTATTTAGGAAAAATATTGAAGTAAATTATTTTGGGGTTAATACTTTGTATTTAATTATGTTAATTTTTCATTAGGAAGAACGTCTTTTTTCTTCCTAAAATATTTTATAACCTCATGTTGATATAGATTTGAGGCTTTTAATTGCCTGAGATTATGCATTACTATAAACCGTAAGTCATATAAATATTAATAGATAAAATATTGAATTTCAATATATTACTGTATAATTAAGGTGTTACTGAAATGAACCTAAACAACAGGAAATAATTAGGCTTTTTAAAAATATTCCTTTGAAGTAAAAATAGGTAGTAATAGACTAGCCATGGGGATGTAAAGTACAGTATAGGAAAGCTAGTAGTCAAAGAACTTATACACATGACTCATGGATTTGAACAGTGGTGGGGGGAATTGCCTGAGGGAGTATGGGGTGCTGGGTGGAGGGTGGCAAAAGGGGAAAAGTCAGGATAACTATAATAGCACAATCAATAAAATACAGTTTTTTTAAAGGAATTGTTCATCAGCAGATAAAGAAATACTAGGAAAATTGCTGCTGAACTACAACTCTAATCTGACTAACCTTTTTTCCAATATAAAAAGATTAGCTTGAGATTTAGGATATATAACCTGCCATCTTCTCAGATTGCCAGCATCTGCATAAAGCACACATAAATATTAAAAAAACTAAAAATAAAAATCTTCCTTTGAACAAGTGTTATACCAATTATGTAATAGAATTTGTCTGTGCTGTTTGAATATATTAGAGTTGCTGATTATAAAAGTCAAGTCTTTGAGCCAATAAAGGACTGAAGATATCTATGTCATAAATTGTCCTATACTTCTTTATGGTACTTATGTACCCATAGTTAAAGCAGGTTGTATTAAAAAGAAAAGCTTACACAACTTTAGAAGTTAAACAATAAATGCAATTCCTATACACTAGCAACAGCCAGTTGGAAGCATGAGTCCATTAACTCTGTCAATGAAAATATGAAACACCTAGCAGTCAGCATAACAGGAAATGTATAGAGTTTGTAGTAAGAAAACTGGAAAACCTTAATGGTGGCTTTAAAGAATACTTGAGAAAGTAGAGAGCAGATCTCTTTGCTGAGCAGGAATATAATGTAGAGATCATCATTTTCCCGAGATACATTTATTTTGTAATTGTATTGTCTAAAGATGGATCTCTCTAATTTTGTTCCCACCTAATTACCTCTCACTGTATTCTGTTGCGAGTAATAAGCCCACTAGCCAACTATTTCTTCCCTGTTGGAAGCCACATTTTGGGAAGATACTACGAAAAGAAAACTAAGCAAACCTACACTACCATTTTTTTCCCACACTTACTGTTAATGAAGTGGTACTTGTAGAGTAATTTGTGTTTTGGGTAGTGTACTCTTAGTTAGAGTACAGTTGGGTAGTTAGAAGCCCACTTTTCAAAGTGTTTAATGTTGTAATTGAATTGTCTCTATTGAAATTATCAGACAGGTTCATGTTATTCAGAGTTTAGGAACAAGTCCTTTGGCATCTGCACGACCTTCTCACTTCACCTTTTTAAAATTGCTCTATATTCTATGATACCTAGAATTGTCACCAAATATCAGTACCTCATGACATGGCATTAAATAAGCACCAAGGATATTTACTAACAATCTACCTTATGAGAAGGCTTAATGATGAAAATCTCAAATTCCTTAAAGTAGAAGTCATAAGTCACAATACAAAACCTTTACATATTCACACCAAAAGAACCATATAAGCACACTTACATGGAAATGTTTTTAACAAAAATAGACCCCAGTGTAGCAATTTTGGGACTTTGCCTAAGCTAAGGAAAATTTATTAACTTTGATAGATTTTTTAAAAATAGAGACTAATAAGCATAAATGAATTGGGCATTCAACTCAAGCAACTTCTTAAATAGTCTAAAGAAAGAATAAAGAATTGATAAAAACAAAAGTAGAGAGTAATAGCATAGAATGTAATAGATTAATCAATTAAGATTATTTGACGAAGACTGATAGACTTTTAGCAAGTCTGAGCAAGAAAAAATAAATATGGTACAAATAACCTTTACAATAAGAAAAGTGGTATAGCTGCTGATATGGATTATATTTTTACTCAGAAAAAAAGACTTCCAGTCATGTTGGTAGGCTATGCATATGTATAACCCTTCTGAACTCTAGATGCATAGAAATCGTAATTTATATACACATACACACATTGATAGCATAATCTCAAAAACAAGAAGAAAATCTCTCTACATGAGAAAGAAGAGGAAACAAAGTAGTAATTAGTTTTGAATACCTTATGCTATAAGAAGTAAGAACCAAAAAAATTAGTAGAGATGGGTTTTAAAAGACGTGTAGCCCATGAATTGGACTTGAATTTAGGGTAGTATGGTGAGGAAAGCAAAGTAGTTTACATAATTTCATTCTCTCATTTCATTATTATGTTGCTATATAACAAATAGTCTGAAACTTAGTGGCTTAAAAAACAATTCATTATTTCTCATGATTTTCTGGGTTAACTCGTTGGTCCTGCTTCACATGGTGTTGGCTAGGGCATTGCAAAAGGTTGGAAGATCCAAAATAACCTTATTCACATGGCTGGCAGTTGGTGCTGCTTGCTGATTAGGAGCATAGTGTGGGGCTTTTAGCCAAAGGTTTTGATTGTCCTTTATTTGAATCTCCTCACAGGTTGAACTTCCTCATTTTGTAGGTGCTGGGTTCTAAAACGGTACTCCTAAGACAAATGTGAATGCTGTAGGGCATCACATGACCTAGCTTCAGAAACAGCACATCATTTATGCCACATTCTTTTTTAACAAAAGTCACCTAGGACCTAGGTCCAGGGGGAGGAGAAATCGCAACATCTCTTGATGGTTGGATAGTTTAGTCATTGTTGCAAAAGAGTATGTAGTATGGAAGGTGGTAAGAATCTAAAGAAATGGAATCTGTCACAATCCCTATTTGACTCACTAGATTGAGTATTTTGCCCAGCTTCATGTCAGCAGAAATATTAAAGCAGTGATTTGAACCCAAGTTAATCTGATTCCAAGGACAACTCATCATTCACCAGTGGCCCTCATTGTGGGAATTACTTCTTCTAGGAGGGAACAGGGAATAAATTGGAAGAATTAAGAGAAAGTACTTGGCCTGTAAATTGTGAGCAAGAACTTGAATGGTAAATCAAATTTGGGCATTAAATACATAACTGAAATGTGTGACAGAGGAAACACTAAAGTAACATGTGGAGGTGGGACTTGTTGCACATGTAAAGGAAAGAGCAAATCATTCAGATTTGGTAGTTATATATATAAGGCTCATAAAGTGGTGAGATATATGTTAGAAATGAAGCTGAGTGATAGATTGGGGTAAATTCATGCAGAACTTTGTATGAGTTTCTGAAAGTTCTAAAAGTATGTTATTAGACATGGACTCTAAAAAATATCTGCATAAAACACATTAGAATAATTTGAACAACGGAGAATACGAATCTAAGTGATTGGGTAGATTACATTGGCAGTAGTTGTGAAGAAATTAACAAGGCTTGAACCAAAGTAATAGAAATGAGAATGAGAGACGATGGTTTTCAGAAAAACTGAAGTATTGAAATCAGTAAGAATATGCAACTGATTAAGGTGTATGAATCAAGGTAGAGAAGAGTCAGTGTTTGATAATATTAAAAGCTGAATGTACCCTTTCTATATTTGAAAGTCATAATACCAAGAATGTTAGCTCATTAATCATATCGTACTCTTCTATTCCTTGAAAATTTTCGCTAATGTTATTAAAATAAAGCTATATTGTCTTACCATTTCAGATTTTACACTAATAAGTTTCTATGCTACTTCTTTCCCCTCTCCCATTAGGTTAATGGCACTGACGCAGATTATGAATATGAGGAAATCACACTTGAAAGGGTAAAAACTGTTAATTACCTTATGTTTTTTGTGCATAAATCTGTTGCTTTAAAAAACTCTTTAAATATACAGTACTGCTCTTTCATATAGAATCCAAGGGAATAGATCTTTCAAAAACAAACGTGGCAGGGGGAAGTTAGGAGGTAGAGGAAATGAGCGAAAAGGAAAAGGGGTTCATGGACGTGGACAGCAGTGTGGTGACTGCTGAGGGGGAGGGTGCATAAGGGGACTAGATGGTAATGGAAAAAATATAATAAAGATTAAAAAAAGAAAAGATAACACACCAAGAATGTAAATAAATGGAGAAAAATATCTCAAGCATTTGTAACATATTAAATACATGTGTTGATTTGGTAAGTTTTTTAATTAAAATGTTAAAAAGCATGTAATATTTGTTTTATATGTTCACATGTCATAAAATTAGCCATGAAATTTTCAGAACATGTTGCTTTTCTTTAATAATCTTTTTTAAGTGAACTTTTTATTTAAAATAACTTCATATTTATAGAAGAGTTATTGAGTTCCCATTATCCTGAACTCAGGTCCACCTATTGTTAACATCTTACACTACTAGAATACATTTGTTTCAACTAATGAACCAATATTGATACATTATTATTAACTGAAGTGTGTACTTTATTTGAATTTTCTTAGTTTTGATGTTTTTCCCTTCCAGAATCTCATTCAGGATACCACATTATATTTATTTATTTTATTTTATTTTATTTTTAAGATTTTATTTATTTATTTTAGAGAGAGGGGAAGGGAGGGAGACAGAGAGGGAGAGAAACAGCAATGTATGGTTGCCTCTCACATGGCCCTCACTGGGAACCTGGCCTGCAACCCAGGCATGTGCCATGACAGGGAATCGAACTGGGACCCTCAGGTTCCGAGCCCGCGCTCAATCCACTGAGCTACACCAGCCAGGGCAGGATACCACATTATATTTAGTTATTATGTCTCCTTAGGCTCTTTTGGACTGACAGTTTCTCAGATTTTTCACAGTTTTTAATTTAATTTTTATTTTTAATTTTTTTTTATATAATAAAATGTTACTTATTTTAAATATGTATTTAGTATCATGGTCATTATATCAATATTCAAAATAATAACCATACTTCTAATTGACAAGACCCTATCATAAACTTATGTACTCTGACTGGGAGTCAGAAAATAACTTACAGGTACAATTCTGACTCCCCCAGTCAGAAAAATAACTTACGGGTACAATTCAGATGTGTAAATTTTCTTGTTATATTTTCCCCTTAAGAATATCTGCATTCAACTGATGCCATATTTTAGTAAAACCACCTTACATGACCAGCATTTTGGGAAAATGACATTTTTCCATACAAGTGAATTTCCTGAGTAACTGCATATCTGCATACAGGGTAGGGCAAAAATAGTCTTACAGCTGTTCATAAGAAAAATCATACAATAGTTAAATGATACAAGAATAAACTCCGTTTTCTATTCTCACAACTATAAACCTACTTTTACCCCACCCTTTATTTAAGATGAAAAACTTAGATAATTAGATTTGTTTATATTTGAAGCTAGTATAGACTGAGTGAAAATAGACCCACCAGAGTCTTTTGCACGTATAATGGTTATTTATTGCCTACCACCTGTATTTGGGTCACCTGTTAAAGTGAAGTAGGAGACTAACTTTCAAATAGTACAGTGTTAATGTATTGTGCATGTTTCAATGTGGTATTTTGTTGTTGGGGTGTTTCCCAGTTTTATTTAGATAATTGACATATAATTGTAACTTTTTGTCTTATTCATTTTTTATTCTTTTCCAGTGCCTTTTAAATTCCTTTATTTAGTCAAGACCGTACATTGTATTTTCACTGATTAAAGATTTTACATGTACCAGGAATTGAGGAAATGTTGTTAAAAGGTACAAACTTGCAGCTAGAAGATGAATAAATTCCTGAGATCTAATGCACAGCATAGTCATTATAGGAAACAGTACTGTATTTTATACTTCACAATTGCTACATGACTAGATCTTAAATGTTATTACCATAATAAAGAAATGTTAGATAAACCTACTGTGGCAGTCAGTTGCAATATATAAATGTATCAAATCAACACATTGTACACCTTAAACATACAGTTATGTAAATTATATCTTAATTTATTAAGCGAATTAAGAAAAACTTGTAACTTGATAACCTCACATAACCTATTGATACTATTGCTGCAACTCTAGTAACTCGTGAAGAGTTTAGACTGAAAAAAAAGTGCTTATTAAAATAGAATTTTAGGACACATCATAGTGGAGTAACTTGAAATTATTTAATCCTAACAGTTAAATAATAAGTCCATATATGTTCACTTATCTGAGTTGCTGAAAGCCAGAGTCAGAACACTGCAAAATAGAATTTTTAAATACCCTTGTTTAAAAAATTGTCTTTAGAGACTTTTTGTAGCAGTAAACCCTTACTTTGAAGAAAATATTATTCATAAATCCAGTATGTAAAATGAGCAAAAAGTAGCACTGCTTTGACAAATTGACTCTGCTATCAAGAAAACTCACCAATGTTAAGTTCTCTCGTTGGGCTTTCAGTACTAAAAAATGCCTTTTGCTAGTCAGGTGTCCTGGTTAAACAAGTCAAGGATGATGGTAACTGTTACTTAGCAGATAAAATGTTGTCATTCTAAAATAAGATGGTGGCAAAGTTATCAGAAGAAAAACACCATCCTATACCCCTTTTTTAAAACACTAAAATATGTTGGTTCTACCTACTCAGAAATAATAGTAACAGAAAGACCCCTGCAGTGTTTTTCTCTTAGGAGACATTCGCCTAACCAAACATGAGTGAGGTGTAGCATAAAAGAAAGAAATCTAGTAGTGACACCTTTGCAGATGGGTGACTGATCCAAGGACAGATTGCACATACTTTAAAAAAAAAAAAAGAACGGTAGACTAGACTTCAAAAATGTAGTCAGTACATGTTCTTCAACCTCACCTACTCAGCAGTAATGCTTCTGAATGCCTCATAGAGGAAAAAAAAAGAGCTTCCTTATATTTCTTAATTTAGAATATTCGTATTCCCTGCACATATACCATTATGTGCTTGTTCCCTGTGTTAGTACAGTTTCTAGGCCTGTCAATAAAGATAACTCTTATTGAGTCTTGAAATTTTTTTCCCCTCCGTCCCCAGGGAAATTCAGGGCTTGGTTTCAGCATTGCAGGAGGTACAGACAACCCACACATTGGAGATGACTCAAGTATTTTCATTACCAAAATTATTTCAGGGGGAGCAGCTGCCCAAGATGGAAGATTGCGGTATGTTTTGTACTTTGTTATGGTAGTGAATCCACTTCGTATGTTTTTCTTTAGACAAACTAAACAAGACATAAGTCCAGAAAGAAGTAGTATCATAATAACTAACATAAGATAGATGCTCAAATAATGAATGAATGATATAATTGTGCTGTAAGCATAGTTTCTCTGTTTCATTTAGGACTTTTATCTTACTTTGTATTTTCAAATAAATTCACAAAATGTTTTCTATTTTCTGGGCATGAAACATGTATATAAACCTATTTAAGATACAGGGATCAGATATATCTGAGTTTGTATTTCATACCACAAAGATTACGCAAACTTTAAATGTATTTTTTGTAATTGAATAGATGAAAATAACATTGGCCTTTTGTTTAAATTTAGTGTTTCATTTCAGAAGATATCTTTAGCATACCTGGTTGTTTCCTTAGGCCATAAATTATGACGCTTTTTTATTCCCTTGATATACACAGATGGGTAGACATAGGTATAGACAGCCTGAAGTTTTAGGACTAAGGATTTTATATGGTCTGTTAAAAACATTTCTTCTAAGGTTATTGATAGTTCATGCAGCTCTTCAGTTTGTAAACTTCTCACTGGATATAACAGGTAATATATTAATGAAATTAGTTAGATATAAAATTAATAATTTGACCAGTCATATAAATATAGATATTTACTTCCTGATTCTGTTACTGACCTTTTATTTGTGCTTATGTGAAAATTAATATGTTCCACTAGTTTCCCTGAGGAACAGATTTATAAGATATCACTGTCTTTGGATAGAATTTCTTCTCTCTAAATATTAAAAGTTAATTAGATATAGAATCTTACCAGGATCAATTTTAACATTTTAACTGTGTTTTATTCCCCTTCTCCACCCAATTTGAAATGACCATCTTCTTTCCCCCAAACTGAGACCAGAGCTAGGGGGAAAAATGAGAACGAGGAACAAATCAACTTGACATATTACTATGTCAAATTAAGATAAATTGCTTATATGAAAAACCATTTAACTAAGATATATAATCTTTCACTTCATATAAATATAAACAGATAACTTATTTTTTTAATTAAGTTGGAAAAAGCAATCAAAACTTATTTTGGGGTAAATCTCAGTTCTGCAGCTTACTTCTCTGTGACCTTAAGCTGAGTTCAGTCTGAGCCTCAGTTTCCTTATCTTTGAATCACAACTCCATCACTTGGGTGGCCTTGGGAAAGTTATTTAAACTCCTTGTGCTTCACTATCTCCGTATGTAAAATGGTGATATAAGTATGTACCTACCTTACAAGGGTTAAGCACTAAAAGAAGTACCTGGCATGTGGTTAATGTAAAATAAATATTTGCTATTTTTGTAAAGTATTAAGGCCTACATGTAATACACATACAAATTGCAGCTATCATCATTATTCATTATTTTTGTATAATCTACTAGCACTCTTTTTTTGCTGGACATTGGGAAATGTTTGTATTTATATGAGTATTTGATACATTGGAATTTAGCATTCAATTTCTTCATTTATATTTTCTCTAGTAAGTAATTCTCTTTACCATAAACTCAAAAGGACAAGAAAAAAATGGCAAAGTGAAAAACTGATTATTTAAATTTTAATATTTATTTTTTATTTTTAATTTTTCCTCAGGGTCAATGACTGCATATTGCGAGTAAATGAAGTAGACGTTCGTGATGTAACACATAGCAGAGCAGTTGAAGCATTAAAAGAAGCAGGGTCTATTGTACGCTTGTATGTAAAAAGACGGAAACCAGTATCCGAAAAAATAATGGAAATAAAGCTCATTAAAGGTCCTAAAGGTATAAATAAATCAAACTAAGGCAAATTAAGTGAAAAATCTTTGAGTTAAATATAACTGTGAAATTATTTATGACACATTCTAAGATTAACAATAATGGTAATCTATAGAGCTTGCATGACTTTTTAGAATTTCTGCTGATATTTCTACTGATTTTTGTCTTAGGTTGATAGTTATACCTTTTGAAGTTATATATATAGTGTTGATATTAACTTGTAATCTTTATAGTATGTTAAATGCAAGTACATAGACTAAGTTAAAAGAAGAAAGTATGAATGTGTCATTAGCAGTTCATCTGCAGTGAAGACTGTTAACATGTGATTTCTGAATTTTGAAAACATTGATGTAATTAAGGATAAATAGAAATACTGTTCTAGTTTTGGTTCATGGAAGAGATGGTACTGCAGTGAAAAAGGAATAGAGAGCTACAAATTTGTTTGGTACTAAAGCTATGGGAATTATGAATTCCAGAAATGCCTTATGTAAAATTAATTCATAGAATATTGGAAAAATAGCAAAAGTGTCTACATTTCTGAAGTCTGTTCTGCCCACCACCAACAGACAGTTTTATTATTTTTAATTGCTTCAGCATCATGAAGCTATTATAAGTGTTAGTAAGAAGCACACTTATGTTGGAAACTAAAGTGAAACATAATTTTACAATGTCCCTTTGAACTAACAAACTATTCATTTACAAAGAGAATTTAAGACATAACCTGGTAGGGTGGAAAAGGAACTTTTTTGTAACTTCAAGAGCACCTACATTTACAATTGTCCCCTGATTGCAGAACAAATATTTAGGGATTTAAAAGTAGGTAAGTAGATTCCTTTCTTTTTAAAAAACATTAGTGTGAAATTATCACCTGTTTTACATCTGTTTCTTTCTGGACTGAAGTTCACATTATTGATGAGGTTCTAAAACTAGTGTTTTCCAAACAGGTCTTGGGTTTAGCATTGCTGGAGGTGTTGGAAATCAACATATTCCTGGGGATAATAGCATCTATGTAACCAAAATAATTGAAGGAGGTGCTGCACATAAAGATGGTAAACTTCAGATTGGAGATAAACTTCTGGCAGTAAGTATAAGAAATGTTGTTTTATAAATTATTGTATGTCTTTTTTCCCATACAGACTCTGGAATTTCAACATTCCAGAAATGTTGAAATGATTTAAATGAGTGAAAACTGGCCCTCCTTCAGCCAAAACCTGCAAATAATTCTTGGTTTTATCTCTATTTTTCATTTCCATTTCCTCCAGTTTCCCTCTCTTTTTCAGTTGTTTGTCTCCCACCCCTTCTGTTTTTTTTCTTTCGGTTTTTTGTTAAATTGTTAGGGGCTTGGATGTACAAAATTGTCTAATCATAACACAGTGACACATAACACAGTGTTTCATAACACAGTGTCATTCTTCTTTCATGTGTGACCTCTTTAGTTTTACACTTAATTGATTATTTTATTTGTAAATAATGAAAACTGATAAAGTCATTAACTAACCTAAGAACTAGAAGAACAACTTGTCATTACTTTACATTTTAAAAATTATTTAATCACATATATATGTCTAAATACTTCGTTTAGTATTATTTGATTTGAAATTTTTAGAAAGCTATTATGCTATATGTAGTCTTTTAATACCTTTTTTACTATATATTGTTTTACTAAGACTTATCCATATTGTTACTTAGAGCTGAACTTTATCCACTTCACTTCTACTAATATTTTGTTCTGGAACTATACCACAATTTATTTATCTAATCTTCATCAATAACTGTCTTAGTCCATGCATGTTCCACAGAAGAAAACCTACTATATTAACAGTGTGTAATGGCGTGTCTGGAAACTCAGCAAACCTAGAGTGAGTGAAAATAAAAAGTGAGGCAGAGAATAAAGGAAAGCCAATACCAGGTATTACGTTTCTGAGCTGGCTATAATTTCATAAGAAAATGTAGTTTTTTTATGAAAGCTTGTCATGTAGGACAGTCTTCCAAGCATGTAATGTAGAACCACTAAACCTTAGATTCAGCCATCAGGAAAAAGAAAGGATTTCTCTCCTAGCCCTTTTAGTCCCTTATCTCTCTTTAATTACAGTTTGCCCCATGGGGGTTAACTTTTGATTCTGTTACCCAACTCCCTTGGTAAAATTCTAGGGAAACCAGCTCCCTCACTGTGTGGCACAGCAGTTAACCCTATGGTCAGAAGAGCTACATAGAGCCTTAGTAGTCTGTGCTGGTCAGACATGGGCTTTTGATGTGTTATAGCTCTTACTATGTGGAATACTGTCGTGGATTCATTGCTATGCAGAGTCCGTGGTGACCGTGACCAAATGCGTTTATAAATAATTCTCACACCAAATACGCTGGAAAAGGGATCCAGGACCACGCGGCTTCCCCCCTCATCATCTGGGAGAGAGCCTCGAGCCTTGGGTCCAGGGGTTTTTATTGAAGATTTCCAGGACATTACCTCAGAATGATATTCGTTAACTGTGTATAGATTGTAGATTTGCTTTAGGTGGTAGACAGCCCAGAAGGTACATCAAAAGAGTTAGGTAAAGACAAGAGGTATGGCTGGACTTTGAAAGGATTAGCATCAGTCTAAGGAAGCTAGTTAAGCATTAGCATTTGTTCTGACCTAGGGAAAGAGACTCAGCAAGGCAGTAAATTTTAAGAAATATCTTAGCCAAATTTCCCTTCAAAGAATTCCTTTCCACGGACATGGATTGCGCATGCCGACTTGGGAGTTTTCTTTTTCCATGCAGAGCCTTGCTCACACATGATCCCAGAGCTACGCTTTTCCATGCGTGGGAAAAGAATCTCTACAGAATACATCAGCCATGACCAAGCCCAGTCTTTGCTGCAGAAAAGCTTGAAAGAGCTGGTCATAGTAGGAGGCATGGTGAAAAGAGAAGTGGTCAGGAGTCTCCACTAAGCAAGCAGCCAAAACCTCATAGCAAGTAGATTCAAGTAAATCTGAAAAGGCGCATGTAGGGGTGAATAGGGCTATTATCTTCCTTTTTTTGTTGTTTTTTTCGTTTTTTGTTACTATGAATAATTTTGCTAGGAAAACCTACTATGTGTTCTAGTGAACATGTACAGGATACAAGAGTTTCACTTAAGTATTTACTTAAGCATGGAATTGAATGGATCACGGGGTATCAGTAACATTATAACAAATTATTATCAGTAACATTATAACAAACTATATCATCATTTTCCAGACTGCTTGTAAAGATTTTACATTTGTATCAATAACATATAAATAATTCCTTTGTTCTACATGCTGTCCAGTACTGTTTATTGTTGCAGCAAGGAGACAGACTGATTATTTTTTGAGTTAATGATGGGGAAGTGACTATAAAAAGTATTATGCAGCTGAAACCCCACAAAACAATATTAATAGTCAATGGGGAAAGTTATAGTTGTCCTGTGATGTTCAGGAATTTTTGTCAAAACATTAAAACTCTCCTGTTGATTATAAAGGTACAAATTAGGGCAATGAAAAATATACTAAAACAAATACTTGTTTAGTACATTGTAATTTAAGATATTAGAAACATTTCTAGTATTTTATTTCTTTGCCGAAAAATGTTACCAAAAATAAGATCCATCTAAACCCAAAGTTAGCATAGGAAGGAAGGAAATAATAAAGATTAGAGTAGAAATTAATGAAATAGGCAATAGGAAAACCATAGAGAAGATCAGTAAAACCAAAACTTCATTCTTTGAAAGGTCAACAAAATTGATAAACATTTAGCTAGACTGACCAAGAAAATAGAAGTCTCAAATTTCTAAAAGTAGGAATGAAATAAAAGACATACGGAATACTTCTATGAACAACTATATTGCCAACACATGAGATAACTTAAATGAAATGGACAAATGCCTAGAAAGACACAAAGTACCACTTCTATTCAATGTTGCGCTGATAGCCAGGGCAATACAAAAAGAAAAAGACATTGAGATTGAGAAAGAAAAAGTACCACTATATTTGCAATAGAGAATCCTAAGGAACCTACTAGTACAATTAATATGTTTAGCAAGGTTGCAGGATACACTACTACCACGTAAAAATTCTCTTTTTACACAGAAGGTACACGAATGGCCTCCAATAAATAATTGAAAAAAAATCTCAACCTATTGAAAATGGAAATATAAATTTGAATATAGTTGATGTACAAATTAAAACATGCATCATTTTGACCACGCCCCCTCTTCTAAGGTATTGTATGTACCTGCTGGAGTCAGGCTTCGTTCACCCTTTGGTTAAATGCTTTGGCTGTGAAAGGGTTACTTTTATCCTGTGAAATGACTCACTAGCTCAGAGGACTTCCACCAAGATGGCAGCATAGGTGGACGCACTCGCTGCCCGCACATCCAGAGTGTCTAAACAACGAAAGCAGTAGCGAAAAATTAAACAACCAGAATGGACAGAATCAAACTGAAGGGAAGTCCGACACCCAGGAGGTAGGAGAAGACGAACATCCAGGCCGGTAAGCGGGGCAGTACCGGGCAGAGGAACGGAGTGAGAGGCAGCTCTCACGGAGGGACTCACGCCGCCACTGCCTGAACAGGGCGTGGCCCTGAACAACAGGTGAATCCCACAAGCTGTCGACGCTGCCAGAGAGAGGCCAGGGCTTAGCCAGCAGAACCCAGTCTGGCAGAAAAGGTGGTGGGGAACTGGGGAGCGGAGGAGTGACGGGAGCCCGTGGTGATCGGAGGTCACCATTGCTTCCTCCCAGGCCCCACCCCCAGAGGCAAAGTCATCCAAAAAGTGACCCAGGTTGCAGGCACCTGTGAGCCGACAAGTGCACCGAGATAAAAAGAATGAAAATGGCCAAAATGAAAGATCAGAACAAATTACAACTAACGGATGACGACATAGTCAACCTACCAGATGTGCAGTTTAAAATGCTTGTAATCAAAATGCTAACAAAACTGGAAGATAGGTGGACACAAATAATTGAACAGATGAAGAATACGATAAGGATAATGGAGGAAGATTTACAGGGAACCAACAGGAAAAAAAAGGAAGTTGGATCTCAAACCAATGGGGTGGACCAGAAGGAAGAAACAAGAATTTAAAAAAATGAGGAGGGTCTCAGGAACCTCAGAGACATTTGTAAACGACCCAATATCCGGATCATAGGACTGCCAGAAGGACAAGAGGAAGACCAAGAAATTGAACGTATTTTTGAACAGATAATGAAGGAAAACTTCCCAGATCTGGCAAAGGAAATAGGCTTCCTGGAAATCTAAGAAGCTCAGAGAACCCCAAAGAAGCGGGACCCAAAGAGGAACACACCAAGGCACATCATAATTACATTACCCAAGAGCAAGAATAAGGAAAGAATCTTACAAGCAGCAAGAGAAAAAGAGACAGTTACCTACAAAGGAATCCCCATAAGACTGTCAGCGGATTTCTCAAAGGAGACCATCCAAGCAGGAAGGGGCTGGAGAGAGATATTTCAAATCATGAAAAGCAAGGGCCTACAACCAAGAATAATCTATCCGGCAAAACTTTCATTTAGAATGGAAGGGCAGATAAAGTGCTTCTCAGATAAGGTCAAGTTCAAGGAGTACATCATCATGCAGCCTCTACTATATGAAACGTTAAAAAGTTTTTTATGAGGACTCAGGAGCGAAGGCACCGAGGCCAGATCAGCTACCGGGGAATTCAGATCAGTCACAGCCAAGACGCTTGTGAGGTAAGCAAGCAAAATACAACCAGAGAAACAAAATAGAACCAGAGACATTGAAGTTTAGAACATTCTGGGAGTAACCAGAGGGGAGGGGGAAGGGGAGAATGGTGACAAGGGTATTCAGGAACTACTATAAAGGACACATGAACAAAACCAAGGGGGAGGGTGGAAGCAAGGGAGGGATGTGGGTTTCTGGGGTGGGGTGGGGGGAGGGTAAATGGGGACAGCTGTAATTGAACAACAATAAAATTTTTAAAAAAAACATGCATCATTTTGTAGGCTTTTTAATAAATTGATAATATTCAGTGTTTGCAAAGTTCTCAATAAATGGGCACTCATTCTGTCGGTATAAATTACTAAATCTATTTTCTTAGAATGGTTTAAATATCTGTTAAGATTGGAATGGCTTTATAAATTATCATAGAACTGCACAAGGTACTGTGTGACAGTTTTTTAAATGAGGCAATTCTTTGTGACCCAAAATGGAATGATCTCTAAGATACAGTATAGTCAAAATCCAATTGCAGAACAAAAACCTTAATATGGTCTCATTTTCTTTAAAAAAAAAAAAAACTAAAATAACACACATTCCTAAAATGCCTACATGGAAGGAGGTTCAGCTTTGGAGATTGGGAGGGAATAGGGGCTGAAATCAAGATGGGCTATTTTATTAACATACATAAACAACTTACTAATATAGACGATAAAAAAGGGTATTTTCTTTCCACACACTTTTATATTCTTTAAATCAGTCAGTCCCATATTTTCCGTATCCTTATATGTAATTGTTTATCACCAAAAAGCAGAAAGCAAGTGAAAATGTTTTAAAATAAATGTCTTGGGGATTTTCTTTTAGGTGAATAATGTGTGTTTAGAAGAAGTTACTCATGAAGAAGCAGTGACTGCTTTAAAGAACACATCTGATTTTGTTTACTTGAAAGTAGCAAAACCCACAAGTATGTATATGAATGATGGATATACACCACCTGATATCACCAACTGTAAGTCTCTTTGCTTTAATCCATGTTATTATATCCCTAACTGTTAAGTATTTTAATAAAAGTTTCACAATATAAAGTTTAAGCAATATACAAATATTTTTAAAGGAACTATTAAACATTTTGACCTAATAAGTTTAAAAAAATTTTTTTAAGATTTTATTGATTTATTTATTTTTCAGAGAAGGGAAGGGAGAGGGAGAGAAACATCAATGTGTGGTTGCCTCTCATGCGCCCCCCTACTGGGAAGCTGGCCTGCAACCCAGGCCTATGCCCTAGACTGTGAATTAAACCAGGACCCTTTGATTTGGAGGCCAGGACATAACCACTGAGTCACACCAGCCAGGGCTAAAAATTTTTTTAGTGGTTGTTTTTTTTTTTTGTATTTTTTTCCATTATCAGCAATTGATTCTTTTAGCAAACAAGAGAATTCTAATGCTTCTAGTGCTATTGGTTCATGGCCCACACTTTGAGAAACACTAATTTAAAATGCAGTACTGGAGCCCCGGCTGGTGTAGCTCAGTGGATTGAGCACAGGCCTGTGAACCAAAGGTTCACTGGTTCGATTCCCAGTCAGGGCACATGTCTGGGTTGCAGGCCAGGTCCCCAGTTAGGGGTGTGCAAGAGGCAACCACACATTAATGTTTCTCTTCCTTTCTTTCTCCTTCTCTTCCCCTCTCTCTGAAAATAAATAAATAAAATCTTTTTTAAATAAATAAAATACATCTAAAACTTGGGCTTTTCTATACTCTAAACTGTACGCACAGATACTATTTCTGTACTTCAAGCTCCTAGTGTACTGCCTAACTATATATGTGTGTACAATAAATTTGTATTGGCTAGCCCTGGCTGGTGTAGCTCAGTGGATTGAGCGCGGGCTGGGAACCAGAGGGTCCCGGTTCGATTCCCAGTTATGGCACATGCCTGGGTTGCGGGCCAGGTCCCCATGAGGGCCATGTGAGAGGCAACCATACATTGCTGTTTCTCTCCCTCTCTCCCTCCCTTCCCCTCTCTAAAAAAAAATAAATAAATAAAATCTTTAAAAAAAAAAATTTGTATTGGCTAGAACTGAATTGTTATGAAAGCACTTATGTAATGTTTTCTATTTGATTGTCAGTTTTTTTAATGTACAAGCTGAGGTGAGATTTAAATACATTTTAATGTGTGTTGATTAAAAAAATGAAAGTTTTGTTTGTTTAATGCAGAGTTGATATTTGAACCACCCATGTATAATATAAAGATCTTAAATGTATTTCTTATAATCTGCTTTTCCAAGTTTTCCTTTTTTATTTTTTTATTTGTTAAAAATATATTTTGATTATGCTATTACATTTGTCCCATTTCCCCCCTTTCTTCCCCACCCCCACCCCCCCATTCCCCGCCCTTTAGTTTTTGTCCATAGGTCATACACATAAGTTCTTTGTCTTCTACACTTCCTATACTATTCTTCACCTCCCCCTGTCTGTTTTCTACCTACCATTTATGCTACTTATTCTCTGCACCTTTTCCCCCCTCTCTCCCCCTACCACTACCCTGTTGCTATCCCTCCATGCCTTATATAAATCCCTTTAACATTTCATATAATAAAGGCTGGGTGTTTATAAACTCCTTGAACTTGACCTTATCTGAGAAGCACTTTATCTGCCCTTGCATTCTAAACGATAGCTTTGCTGGATAGAATATTCTTGGATGTAGGTTTTTGCCTGCAAAGTCTCTTTTGAGAAATCAGCTGACAGTCTTATGGGAATTCCTTTGTAGGTAACTGTCTCCTTTTCTCTTGCTGCTTCTAAGATTCTCTCCTTCTTTTTAATCTTGGGTAATGTAATTATGATGTGTCTTGGTGTGTTCCTCTTTGGATCCAACTTTTTTGGGACTCTCTGAGTTTCCTGGACTTCCTGAAAATCTATTTCCTTCACCAGCTTGGGGAAGTTCTCCTTCATGATTTGTTCAAATAAGTTTTCAATCCTTTGGTCTTCCTCTTCTCCTTCTGGCACCCCTATGACTAAGATGTTGGGACGTTTAAAGATGTCCTGGAGGTTCCTAAGCCTCTCTTCATTTCTCTGAATTCTTGTTTCTTCATTCTTTTCTGGTTGGATGTTTTTTTCTTCCTTCTGGTCCACTCCGTTGATTTGAGTCCCAGTTTCCTTCTCATCTCTTCTCATTTGTTCAAGTAATTGCGACAATTTTTCTTTGAATCCTGTGAGCATCCTGATTCCAGTGCTTTGAACTGTGCATCTAATAGATTGGCTGTCTCTTCATCACTTCGTTGTAATTTTTCTGGAGCTTTGATGTGTTCTTTCATTTGGGCCATTTTTTTTTTCTCGATGCTCCTGTTACTTTAAGGAGCAGAGCCTTAGGTGTTCACCAGGGCAGGGTAACCCACGTCGTCGTGTTGTGATGCTGTCTATGGGGGCGGGGCCTGAGAGAACAGTGACGCTTGCTCTGTTCTCCACACTTCCCCAGCTACCCACAAGCAAGTTGGGCCCTTCTTTGCTGGCTCCGGGGTGAGTGGATGGGCCTGCACAGTGCCAAGTCCCTGTGCGTCTCCTCAACGAACTCTCCTGTGAGGCCGGGAGTTCCTCCCGCTACTGCCTCAACCCCCACAGGTGTATTCAATCGGTGGTTTGAGGCTTTATTTCCCTGTGTTGGTGGGCCTCTCGGTCTGTTCCGCTCCCCAGCTTTTCCTCCCAGTTTATCTGCACAAGAATGAGGGACCGCCCAGTCCACTAGTCTCAGCCCAGGTTTCACCAAGTGCGCCTGCCGCATTCTGGCCAGGCGCGCCTGCCACGGGCCTCTCCAGCGCAGCTGGAGCATTGCCGGTACTGCTCCACAAACCCCGAGTGTCTCCACCCAGCTCCGCCCCCCTCACCGGTCTGGATGAACATGTCTTCTTGAACTCCTTGGTTGTTGGACTTCTACTCAGTTCAGTTTTCTGTCAGATCTGGCTGTTTTTGTTTTTTAAATTGCTGTTTTTCCTCTTTTGGTTGTGCGAGGAGGCACATTGTATCTACCTACGCCTCATCTTGGCCGGAAGTCCCCAAGTTTTCCTTTTTTAAATTGTAGAGATTTTTGTGATTTTATAAGTAGCAGTATTTCGGATTTTAAACTTGTCAGACTTCATTACCATCACTAATCACTGTAAAATACAAATTATATTTCGAAGTGCAGTCCTGACTGGTGTGGCTCAGTTGGTTGGAGTGTTGTCCCATTAACCAAAAGGTTGCGGGTTCAATTCCCAGTCATGGTACATACCTATGTTGCTGATTTGATCCTTGGTCCAGGCGCATACATGAGGCAACCAGTCAGTGCTTCTCTCTCACGTCAATGTTTCTTTCTCTGCCTTCCTCACTCTGAAAGCAATGAAAAAATGTCCTTAGGTGAGGATATTTTTTTTTTAATTTAATAATAAAATAAAATAAGTGTATATACTGACCTCAATTGATACATCTTTTATATCTGCTCATTAAGCCCTTATGTACTCAAGTATAAGTAAATTATTTTGTTAATAGTATTCAGTCTCGCCCTGGCTGGTGTAGCTCAGTGGATTGAATGTGGGCTGGGAACCAAAGGGTCGTTAGTTCAATTCCCAGTCAGGGCACATGCCTGTGTTGTGAGCCAGGGGACCAGTGAGGGCCATGTGAGAGACAACCATACATTGCTGTTTCTCTCCCTCTCTGGCTCCCTTCCTTCCCCTCTCTCTAAAAATAAAAATAAAATCTTTTTTAAAAAAAATAATATTCAGTCTCTTTAATGGACAAGAATGATGTCATATTTCATTTGTATCAGAAAAGATCTTAAAATCCTTACATGTAGTTGATCTTGCACACAAACTTTGAGGGCTTTATGTATTTTAATTTGTGATTAGAGATGCAAATTCAATAGTAAGTTATTTTATCCACCAATTTAAGTATCAGTCTTATTTATTATGCCACCTTATCTATTTAGAACAACTATGCCTTACTCAGCAATAAAAAGAATGTTATTTTGCCATGTACAAGAGCATGGATAGACCTATAGAGTATTGTGCTAAGTGAAATAAGTCAGGGAAAGACAAATATTATATACTTTCACTTATATGTGGAATCTTAAGAAAAACATGTGAATAAACAAAACAGAAACAGACTCATAGATACAGAGAACCAGCTGATGGTTGCCAAAGGGAAGGGGGAGTGTGGGAGGATGGATGAAAAGAGACGACTATGTGCAAATTCGTGACAGTCCCACGAATTAAGAATTGGTGTCCCGTTTATGAGCAAATATACAAATAGCCAGGCTGCTTCCTACACATGTTGAACTGAAAAAAATTATTTTTTATTGAATTATCCCTTTTTATTTATAATAATATGACATTTTAAAAATGGAAGAACTAGTCCTAAAGAATAGTAATTAAATAATGATTTATTGTTTTCCCTATAGGCATCTGTTATTGAACTAATAGAATAGCAATTTTCAACCTTTCTCATCTCAGGACACACATAAACTAATTACTAAAGTTCTATGGCACACCAAAAAAATATATTTTTTGCCAGACTGACCAAAAAAGGTATAATTTTGATTGATTTACAAAAAAGATAATAATAGAAATTACCTACCCTTTTTGCTTCAAAGTGACTTTTTAAAAAATCAGGTGCCTATACTTTTATATGAGGATTTCTCGTACCAAGAATTAACAAATGAGGTACAACCTTATTATGCAACATGACCAATTAAGATGCAACTCTGTTATTTGACCTATATATTTATGGCTTAAGACAGGGCATAAACACTGAACAGCTATTGTTGTGTTGGCTATTGTCATTTTTTTTATAGTACATACACAGAATTAAGAGATGTAGGTGTATTTTTAATCCTCACCCAAGGGCATGCTTACTGATTTTAGAGAGAGGGGAAGGAAGGGAGAGAGAGAGGGAGAGTAACATCAATGTGAGAGAGAAACATCAGTTGGTTACCTCTCACATGCACCCTTACTGAGGACTGAGCCCGCAACCCAGGCATGTGCCCTTGACCAGAAACGGAATCCACAACCCTTCTGTTTACTGGATGACACTCCAACCAACTGAGCCACACTGGCTAAGGCTATTGTCATTTTTCCATTTGACAATCTAAGGGAAAAGAGATCAGTGCCCCTGACTAAACAGGTATTGCATGTTCTAAAAATTATTGCTGTACAGCAGTGTGCCACAGCACACCAGTTGGAAATCACTGTACTAGAACATACGAAAAAGTTTAAATTTACCTTGCTAGTTTAATGTTATCAAAATGTTAGGCAACTACAGTTATGATTTTTGTTGTAAACTTCCAAATCATGTTCATATGACATACGCAGTTTATGAATTTGTGTTTTTTAATTTGTGTTTAAAAGCTTTTTACATAAAGGATTTTTAACTATCAGACTCTTCACCTTATTGCCTGTTCTTATATTAGTCATCTCGTGTCCTCATCAATTTGTTGTCTTTAGTCACTGAAGATCTTAGTGTCAAGCCCATTATCCTCCTTGCTACTACTACTCTTCATGTTGTCATTCTTCGTAATGTTCAATCAGAGTCCACAGTGGTGATTCATTCAGCATCCTAGAGAATTTGTTTCCTGATCTCTTTAGTTATCCTGCTCTCCACTACAGCTCCAGTACTTGCTTCCAAGATAATAATTTACATCTTACCATCAGTACCTTCACCACCTCTAAAATCTTGGTTTAAATCGTCTCAATGACTGACTACATTCCTCATTTCATTTATTCTTCTTCTAAAATTCATCCTCATTTTGACCTTTAATAATTTGACACTATCACTTGGTTGCCCATATCTTTATTTGTCTACTTTGTTTTTAAGCTTAGCTTCCATAGTTTATCATGATATTCATTCACTTCTTTTCACATATTGTCTCTCTTGCCTCCTCTTTCATTGGCAGAATACTAATCATGGTTCATCTGGCTGTCTTCCTCCATTCCTGCTTCCTGAAAAGCACAAAATTATAGTTAAAGTTACAACCATAAATCTCAGGTGGGGCACACTCATTTTGTACCCAAAATGTGGATAATAACCAAAGTATGTTACCCAGGAATAGAAGTAGGCTTACTACTGAAAGAAAAAAAAGTTCATTGGTCTGACAAAGAACATAATTTCTTTGCTGACATTAAAATGCTCATGCTTTTGCATTGTATGTCATCTCACTTTTAATTTACATTCTCTTCAGCTGAAAGGCCTTGTTAAACTTCTGATTTGGCCACATATGTCTTATTACTTTTACTCCAACTGCTTTCAGTTGCTTCTCTCCTAAACCTTAGAGGGCTTGGGAATTAATCTTGACATCTAAGGACAATAAATTAGGCTCCTTTGTTTTATAGTTCTCTAGGGAATCCTTTAACCTAAGATTTTGACTTTGGAAATGGTATTGTGTTATCTGATCCTTCTTTGCAGCTGTCATTTCTCTGTTAGAAACATTAATTTTTGGTCCCTGCTGTGTGAGATACTTGCCACTTCCTTGTGGCCTGAAATGTTTCTGATGAGTGAGTAATCAGGTGACAGTCAAATTAGTGCTCCCTTTGTAGATAACTGCCTGCTTTACTTGAGGTTTTCAGGATTCTCTACTTGTCTTTAAGCCTTGTCATTTTAATTATGATGTGTCTTAGTGTAGGTCTCTTTAGGTCCCACTTTTTTGGGACTCTCTGAGCTTCCTGGACTTGTGTGTCTTTTTCTTTCATCAGATTAGTGAAGTTTTTGGTCATTATTTCTTCAAGTAGTTTATCCCTTGCTCACTCTATTCTCCTTCTGGTATTCCCATGATGTGAATGTTGTTCCGCTCATGTTGTCCAACATGTTTTTTAAGCTCTCCTCATTTTTTTAAATTCCTTTTTCTTTTTAATGCTCTGCCTGATTGTTTTTTTCTACCTTGTCTTCCAAAACACTGTTTCAGTCCTCTGGTTCATCTAACTTACTGTTTATTCCTTCCAGTGTACTATTTATCTCAGATACTGCATTCTTTATTTTTGACTGATCCTTTTTAATGGTTTCTATTTCTTTTTTCATGCTGTTGAGTATCCTTATAATCATCACTCTAAACTCTGTATCTTATAAACTGCTTGCCTCCATTTCAT
The DNA here is from genome assembly GCA_004026765.1 of Micronycteris hirsuta. Lineage (NCBI taxonomy): Eukaryota > Metazoa > Chordata > Mammalia > Chiroptera > Phyllostomidae > Micronycteris > Micronycteris hirsuta. Next base: position 75,634 of record PVJI01002890.1, read on the forward strand.
CTAGTTCTGGGAAGTTCTCTTGTTCTTTAATTTGGGGTCTATTTCTTTGTCTTCCCAGTTTGGCTGCTGCTTTGTATTTTCTGCCTTAGATATTGAACTAATCATCCATTAAACCCTCCAGTTGTTAATCTGATGAATCTTTAATCAGCTGGCAGACTTAAGCACCACAGGGTGGGGCACAGTAATTCCTGTGGGCGAGCCTATTACTTCCCCTCAGGCCAGTGCCGTTCAGAGGGGAGTACTATGTCTGAAAGAGATGGCTCCTGCAGTATGGGGGATGATTCTGCACAGAGATTGTAGAGGCTATTCCCTCAGTTCTCTCCCCAGAGCCACCAACCCCAGACTCTCCTCAAGTGTCTCTAGTCCATTCTTCCCTCCCCTTTCCAGCACCCAGGGTAAGGGGCTGCAAATGAAATTTTGTGCTTTGGCCTTTTAGGAGGCTCTCTGCCTCTCTAGCCATTTCTCCCTGGCAGAAAGAAAAACCCTGCTGCTTTTCACAGTTTGATGTTATCTGGGTTCCTTTCCGTCTCTGGTGCTGTAGGCTGGGGATCCCAACTTGGAGTTTAGACCTCACACTTCTTAGGGGGAACCCCCCAGCTGCTGAAATATCCGTCCAGCATGTCAGCTGCCACCCATGGGAGCCCAGCCAGCCCTCTCGAATCTCCTCCACACTCCCTACCAGTCACATGGTGGTGAAGTAGTTTCTTCTGTCTGTCCGTGGTTATACGGCTTCTCTCTACCTAGTGTTCAGTTGGTTATTCAAGATGATTTCTCTACAATTTAGTTGTAATTCCAGGTTTGTCCTGGGAGGAGCTTAGTGTAGCTTCCACTTACTCCTCTGCCATCTTTGATCTCAGTTGAGTTCTTAATTTTTTTATCCACTCTGACAGTGCCTTATAATTGGTCCATTTATTCCTTTGATGATCTGAGTGATTATTGATATAGTTGGATTAATCTGTATATTGATTAGTTTTCTATTTGTTGCCCTTTTTTGTTCTGTTTTAGTCACTTTTTTCCAGCCTTTTATGGTTTTAATTAAGCATTTTATATTATTCCATTTTGTCTCCTTTCTTAGTATACCACTTATATTCTTTTTACTCTTTCTTGAGTGCTTGCCCTAAAATTTGCAATATACATGTACAAGTAATGCAATTCCACTTTCAAATAACACTGTAGAGCTTCACTGGTAGTATGAGTACCTAATAATAAAGTAATCCTAAATCCTCCTTTCCATCACTTGTATCATGCCTGACATTTATTTCACTTATATATATGTGCACATGTGTACGCATGTACACACACATAGTTGAATACAGTGTTGCTCTTACTTTGAACAGTATTACCTGTCAGATCAAGAATAAGAAAAATAAGTGTTAATTTACCTTCACTTATTCTTTCTTTGATGCTTTTTCTTTCTTTGTATATAACTGAGTTTCTGACCTATTTACTTTTGTTCTCTCTGAAAAACATCTTTAAACATTTGAAATGACAGCTATACTAGCAGCAAATTTTCTCAGTATTTGTTTGAATAAGAAAATATTTCTTCACTTTTGCAGGATATTTCACATGGTATGGTATGATTTTTTTTCTCTAAACATTAAATATTTCCACACTCTTGCTTCTGAGGAAGGAGAATTCACATGTAATTCTTATGTGTGCCCCTTTATCAACAAGGTGGAATTTTTTTGTGGTTTCTTTATGGAATTCCTCCCCCCATTTTTTTCTTTTACTTTGTATAGTTTTAAAAGGATTTGCCTAGATATAGTTTTCTTGGCATTTGTCCAGCATGGTGTTCTTTGAGACTCCTAGATCTGGTTTAGTGTCTAACATTAATTTGGGTAAATTCTCAATCATATTGTTTCAAATATCTCTTCTATTCATTCCTCTTTCTTCTCTTCCTTTTGGTATTATGTGGATGTTATATCTTTTGTAATTGTCCCACAGTTTGGATATTCTGTTATGATTTTACTGGATTTTTAATCATTTGAGGGGCGTTGTTTTTGTTTTTTGGTTTTTTGCTTTACTTTTCAGTTTTAGAGGTTGCTATTGAGATATTCTCAAGCTCAGAGATTCTTTTCTCATCTATGTCCAGACTAATAAGCCCATCAAAGACATTTTTAATTTTTTTACAGCATTTTTTAATCTGTAGTATTTCTTTTCTTTCTTAGAATTTCCATCTCTCCACTTACATTACTCATCTGTTCTTGCATACTCACAGCTTTTTCATTAGAACTATTAGCATATTATTCATTCTTTTAAATTCCTGGTCTGATAATTCCAACATTGCTGCCATGTCCTGAGTTCAGTGCTTGCTCTTCCTCTTCAAACTGTGTTTTTGCCTCTAAGTAGGTCTTGTGATTTTTTTCTTGATTACCAGTATTGGTGTACTAGGTAAAAGGAACTGTTGTAAATAGGCCTTTAGTGATATAGCAATGCAGTTTTGGGGGAGGGAAATTGTTCTATATATAGCCCTATAATTAGGTCTCAGTCTTTTAGTGAGTTTGTGCCTCTGGAATAGGGCCTTCACAGTACTTCTCAGTGTTCTCCCCTCCTTAGTTAGGTGGGACAGGAGAGCTGGAGTGAGCTAGAGTTGGTTATTTCCCTTCCTCTAGGTCAGTTGGGCTCCAATAAAAGCTCAGCAGGTTAGGCTCTAGTTAATGTTTTTCCTAGGGGCAAACTGTTGAAAAGAACAGAATGCTCTTCTGTATTCCAAAATGGTTCTCTTCCCCTTCTCCTGCCAGAAGCAAGAGGGGATTTGTTTCCCATATTCACTGTGAAACCCGATAGAGATCCAGAAGGTAAAATTTATGAAAGTATGGGGTCCTTGGATGACAAGGCCCACCTGGAGTTTTTGACTCTCTGTGTTGAGCACTGGGAGCCTCCAGAAATGTGTCAATTATGACTCAGGCATCTCTACCTCAGCAGTAATTCTGCTCTGATGTTTCTACTCAAGTTAAGTTGTGATTATCTGTGTTTGCCTGCCAGTCTCTCCAATTTGGGGGACAGAATTTACCCTTTGACCTCCCTTGCGGATTAAAGAGTTGTTGATTTTTCAATTTGTTCAGCTTTTTAGTTGTTGTTAGAACAGAGTATGACTTTCACACTGCTTATATGCTGAACTAGAAACCTACTATTAAATGTTTGGTTTTTATAAGTTTGTTTTTCTTATCTGAATAACTGAACTAGTTTTTACCTGGAAATTTGAGCTTGTCTGAATTTTTTTTGCCTGATATCTTCTCAACCAAATTCTAATACAGAGATAAGTGAATATGAATATTACATTAATCTTTAAATTGATAATTCACAAATGTACTGAATGGCTTGTTTTATTTTTCAAGTGCCTTTCACTTTCTTTATTTTGAAGCTGCTTCTCAGCCTGTTGATAACCATATTAGCCCATCATCCTACTTGGGCCAGACACCAGCATCACCAGCCAGATACTCACCTGTTTCGAAAGCAGTGCTTGGAGATGATGAAATTACACGGTAAGGAACTGAACATTGATCATTCTTACGTAAAGCTAACTATTAGATGGAATTCTAGTCAGCCAGGTAAGATAGCCACAGTTTTCAGTACTGAAAAATGCATTGACAGATGGTGAACCTAAACCTTAATTTTCTTCATTGAAGAGCCTGAAATATACAAAATATTTTATATTCCAAATAAATGACTGCTCTTTTTTAATATTGCTATTTTTTAATGACTGGTAAATTATCATTACAAAGTAGCTTAGGTAAAGGTTAAGAATATGCTTATGTATTTTTAAAACTAACTTTTCATATATTTTTATCTAATATATGCCATATAATATTATGGCATTTATTTTTCAGAATTCATATTCAGGATTCAACAAGTGGTGTTTTCTCTCTTTGATATATACCCTTGATATCCTGACACCTAAAATTTACTTTTTTTTTTTTTTAAGATTTTATTTATTTATTTTTAGAGGGGAAGGGAGGGAGAAAAAGAGGGAGAGAAATATCAACGTGTGGTTGCCTCTCATGTAGCCCTTATCTGGGGACCTGGCCTGCAACCCAGGCATGTGCCCTGGACAGGGAATCAAACCAGCGACCCTTTGGTTCACAGCCCATGCTTGATCCACTGAGCTATACCAGCCAGGGCCTAAAATTTACTTTCATCTAACATTACTAACTGCACTCCAGTTTTTAGATTAACATTTTTTATTCCCAAAGAACTCTTAACTAGGTGAGGGGGAAAAAGTGAAAAACTATTTTAGATTTTTTTCACATGAGTGATTTCTTTAAGGTCATATACTAATGTTTGTCCTCTTCTTCAAGAGTTAGCAGTGTTGAGAACTTAGTTTAATAAGTGCTCAATAATTATATTTTGAATGAAAATTAGCAGAAAGAACAGTGTTTGTGATGATGATGTGAATTTTCATGGCTATTAGTCTTTAGGCTGTGCTCCTATGCTAATTTGTCATGACCATTTTTTGTTATTTTCTAATCATGCCTACTTATAGGAATAAAGAGGAAAAATAGTTAATGGTTTATCTAGTCTTTAATCTTTGCATGTTTTTCAAACTAAAAAATGTCTTATTAGAATCTTGATTGCTATTCCTCAACTTTTTCACTATTATCTGTTGTTTAGAATATTGTATTAGACTGTGTAGTATTATACAGTAGGCCCACCTGTTTTCTATACTTTACTGTGAAATTAACATAGTTGGTTACTAGATGTGTCCTCCTAAATTGGTGTTTTATCATCCCCTTCTAATAATTAGACTTCTTTCTGTGCCCAGATAATGAGGTATAAAAATCTTTACCTTCCCATTAGAAGTTCTCCAAAATTTGACCCTAAGCAATCTTTCAGAGGTTATCTCACATTACCACTTTTATTTTTTTATTTTTAGACAATGGGGAATGGAGGGAGAAAGAGAGGGAGAGAAACATCAGTGTGTGGTTGCCTCCCATACGCCCCCAACCAGGGACCTGGGCTACAACCCAAGCATGCACCCTGACTGGGAATTGAACCAGCGACCCCTTGGTTCACAGGCCAGTGCTCAGTCCACTGACTCACACCAGCTAGGGCACATTACCACTTTTAAAGAAAAGAAAGAGCAACAAACTGTTGGTGATTCTAAGGTTCATTTTTTTTAACAGCTTTATTGAGCTAGGAGTTACATCCAGTTTACTCATTTAAAGTGTACAACTGATTTTTTGGCATATCATATTATTTTTTAACTATGGTAAGATATATATATAACATAAAATTTGCCATTTTAACCATTTCACATGTGCAATTCAGTGCATTAGTTGCATTCATGACATTATGCAGCTATCACCACAATATATTTCCAAAACTTTCCATTACCTCAGATAGACTCTGTAACCATTAAAAAATAATTCTCCATTTCCCTGTCCTCCCAGCTCCTGGTAATTTCTATTCTACTTCTGTCTTTATGAATTTGCCTATTCCAGATTATTCATATAAGTGGCATCTTAAAATACTTACCCTTTTCTGTCTGGCTTCTTTCACTTTGCCTAATGTTTTCTAGGTTCATTCATGTTGTAGCATGTATCAGAACTTCATTCCTTTTTATGGCTGAATAAATTCCATTTTGTATGTATACCCATTTTTGTTTATCCATTCATCTGTTGATAGACACCTGGGTTGTTTTCACCTTTTGGGTATTGTGAATAATGCTGTGATAAACATTGGCATGTGAGTATCTGCTCACATCTCTGCTTTCCATTCCTTTAGACATATACCTATAGGTGGAATTGCTGGGTCGTATGGTAACTCTATTTTAAGTTTACAAGGAACCACTTAACTGTTTTCTGTAGTGGGTACATTATTTTACATTCCCACCATCAGTATATTAAGGTTCCAATTTTTCTACATCCTTACCAACACTTGTTTTTTCCGTTTTATTTTATAGCCATTGTAATAGTTGGTACATACTATGTATTTTATGCACTTCCATAATGACTAATAATATTGAGCATCTTTTCCTGGGTTTATGTTATTTCAAAAATAGAATTTATTTTTCTCTGGAAATCTTGTTGGATTTCATCAGGGTATTTTTTTAATTAAGCATGATTTGCTAATACAGAATTATAATTCGTATATACATTTAAAGCATAATGGGAATCCTAAATTATGAGTCTACCATCTAAAAAGAAAATAAAACATCACCACTATAATGAAACCTTATCCTGCGCCCCAATCCTTCCTTGCTTTTTCTACTTTACCTCACCAAGTTAACTCCTTTCCTGAATTTTAAATTTATTATTCTCCCTTTTTCTTTCATATATCTTCATGTATACAGTATTTTTAAACAATATATATTTAATTTTTATATTTTTGACAAGAAATATATTTTTCTAACCGTTTAGGTAACCGTCAAAACTGATACCTCTGTATGACTAAAAAACAGTATTTTAAGTTTTAATTTCACATTGCAGGGAAATATTCCTGAAATTTATTTATAAAAGTTATTTACTTCTGATAAGCTTTTTGTTACCAGTAGTTTTCTGTAATGTTTTAGAAAAATCAGATTAAATTTTTTAAATATTTGTCAAATCAATATATTCTAATCTCAAGTGATATTCTGTATTTCATTATTAAAATAATCTGCTGTTGGAATTTTCATGGTCTTACCAGAGGACATGAATGGTTTTCACACAACTGTGTAACTGGAGTACCAAATGTGAAACATTATTAGTGGCAAGATGTATTTTGATTTCGGAGATTATAAATGGGGGAAGGAGGTACATCTTAGAAAGGACAAAAAGCAGAGGGAAGGAGGGAGGAGGTAGATGGGTGTGACTTAAGAAATAAAGATAATTATTTCATATAAAAAAATGGAGATGGGTAATTCTGATGTTTGTGTTGCAACCCTGGGTGCATGGTTTCTCTGCTTGGTCTTACCTTCATGATTGTTATGTGTTAAAACCAGTAATGGAATTTTAATCATTTCCTTCTTTCAGATGGGGGTGGGGGGACAAATGTGCTTTGTGCTTGTTAGGGTCTTTTTTGGGAAGTGACAGTAAAATTTCCCTTTATTTCTCAGAAGCCAGAATAGGATCATAGCCTCACCTTTGCAAAGGGGCAAAGACTGGCTTAGGTTAGTATTGAATTCATCCCTTTGGGATTGGAAAAAGGACCTACCTTCTCTAAGGCAAAGGGATATATATCTGCCTTTTAACAAAATCTAAGAAGTAGGGGAAATAGATAATAAAATGTGTGCAACATCAGCTTTTCATATGTATTTATATTTCCCAAAAGCTCTTTATGTCATTTTTTTAAAATTTCCAAAAAAAATTTTTGTTTTCTTCCTTTTGTTTTAGTGTCATGTGTTTTTTAACATGGGTTCTTAACTTTTATATAAAATTGGGATTTTCCTTTTAATTTCTAAACCTAATTCCTAGGGTTAAAAAGAATTCTAAAAACCAAGGGGGAGCGTCGAAGCTAGGGAGGGAGATGGGTTTAGGTAGGATGGGGGGGAGGGGAGAAAATGCAAATAACTGTAATTGAACAACAATAAAGTAATTTAAGAAAAAAAAGAATTCTTTACTCCACAGTTTTGAAAACCCTTTTATATTTCATCTAGCTTTCTTTATAGTTTGATAATATAAGAGTTATCAATAAGGGATTCTTTCTCATTGGTAGAATGCCAAGTTCTGTATAAAATCTCTAGGTAAACAAAATTTTTTATTTTTTATTTTTAGAGAACCTAGAAAAGTTGTTCTTCATCGTGGCTCAACAGGCCTTGGTTTCAACATTGTAGGAGGTGAAGATGGAGAAGGAATATTTATTTCCTTTATCTTGGCTGGAGGACCTGCTGATCTTAGTGGAGAGCTCAGAAAAGGAGATCGTATTATATCGGTAGGATACATTAATCAAAATATTATTTTTATTATTTTAACTATGACCTATTAATTATTAAAAGTTTTGGTTTTTACATCCTAAAGTTATGGGAGATATTTTAGTTAATCTTACCATTTACTTCTTATTTCTAAAATTGTGATGTCAGAGGACATTATCTGTATGACAGATTTTCTTTTAATACTTGCTTTATTCATGAAAGGTCATCTTTATAAATGTCTTTTATAATCTCTTAACCTTTTTACTTACTTAGTTTAGGTCTTTTTATTTTAATCTATTGTCTGCTTAATCTTTTATTTAAAATGATTATTTAAGCTGCCGGAATATGATGCTGGGTTTAGCACTTTGTCCTTGCAGCCATTTTTTTTTTCATAATATGTTTGAAACTGTTATTAGGTGCACCAAATTTAGAATCATCGTTTCTTCCTGATGAGTTCAACTTTTTGATCATTATTCAATGATCCTCTTTATTTATAATAGTGGTTTTTACCCTGGAAGTTATATTGCCTGATATTAATGTGACTATGCTAACTTTTTTTTGGCTTCAGATTTATCTCATCTTTTCTCCAGGTTTTTTTTTTTTAAATACATTTTATTGATTAAACTATTACAGTTGTCCCATTTCCCCCTCTTTATTCCCCTCCACCCCAAATACCCACCCCCGCACTTCCCCCCCTTCAGTTCTTGTCCATGGGTCATACACATAAGTTCTTTGGCTTCTACATTTCCTATACTATTCTTAACTTCCCCCTGTCTGCTTTCTACCTACTATTTATGCTACTTATTCTCTGTATCTTTTCCCCCCTCTCCCCCTCCCACTCACCTGTTGATAACCCTCCATGTCTTATATAAATCCCGTTAACATTTCATATAATAAAGGCTGGGTGATGATGAACTCCTTGAACTTGACCTTATCTGAGAAGCACTTTATCTGCCCTTCCATTCTGAATGAAAGTTTTGCTGGATAGAGTAACCTTGGATGTAGGTCCTTGCTTTTAATGACTTGGTAAACTTCTTTCCAGCCCCTTCTTGCCTGAAAGGTCTCTTTCGAGAAATCAGCTGATTTTATGGGAGCTCCTTTGTGGGTAACTGTCCCCTTTTCTCTTACTGCTTCTAAGAGTCTCTCCTTCTTTTTAATCTTGGGTAATGTAATTATGATGTGTCTTGGTGTGTTCCTCTTTGGGTCCAACTTCTTTGGGACTCTCTGAGTTTCCTGGACTTCCTGGAAGTCTCTTTCCTTTGCCAGAGTGGGGAAGTTCTTTTTCATTATTTGTTCAAATAAGTTTTCAATCCCTTGGTCTTCTTCTTCTCCTTCTGGCACCCACATAATTCAGATGTTGGAACATTTAAAGATGTCCTGGAGGTTCCTAAGCCTCTCCTCGTTTTTTTGAATTCTTATTTCTTCATTCTTTTCTGGTTGAATGGTTTTTTTCTTCCTTCTGGTCCACACCATTGATTTGAGTCCCAGTTTCCTTTCCATCCCTATTGGTTCCCTGCACATTTCCCCTCATTTCATTTAGTGTATTCTTCATTTTTTCATCTAATTTGCAACCAAATTCAACCAGTTCTGTGAGTATCCTGATCATCAGTGTTTTGAACTGTGCATCTGATAGGTTGGCTATCTCTTCGTGGCTTAGTTGTATTTTTTCTAGAGTTTTTGATCTGCTCTTTCATTTGGGCCATTTTTTTTTCCCTTGGTGCACCTGTTACATAGTAAGGGGGCAGAGCCTTAGGTGTTCACCAGGGCGGGGTAACCCACATGACTTCATTGCAACACTGTATGTGGGAAAGGGGTCTGAGACAGCACAATGGCACTTGCTCCGCTTGCTACCCACAAGCAAATCGGGCCCTTTCGGTGCTGATTCCCACACAGGCGGACTTGTTCTAGGACCCTGTGGGTCTCTTCAACAAACTCCCCTGTGAGGCTGGGAGTTCCTCCCACTGCCACCTCAACCCCCACAGGAGGTTTGAAGTTTTATTTCCCCACGCTGGAGCATGGGCCACACATTCTGCTCCGCTCCTCAGCTTTTTTCTCCTGGTTTATCTGCACGTGAATGTGGGACTGTCCACTCCACCGGCCTCGGTCCTGCTCGGTCTGGGTCTGCCAGCCACACTCCCCCCAGCCTGCTGCAGCGTTCCACGCCCTGCTTCACAAACCTCCATCTCGCCATGCACCCAGCTCCGCCCCACTTACCAGTCATGATGAACGTGTCTTTAACTCTTTGATTGTCAGACTTCCATAAAGTTCAATTTTCTGTCAGTTCTGGGTGTTTTTTGTTTTTAGGTTGTTGTTTTCCATCTTTTGGTTGTGTGAGGAGGCACAGCATGTCTACCATCTTGGCCAGAAGTCCTCCACTTTTTTTTTATTATTTTAATTTTTTTTTTTTTTTTAAGATTTTATTTATTTATTTTCAGAGAGAGAAAGAGCAATGTATGGTTGCCTCTCACATGGCCCTCATTGGGGACCTGGCCCGCAACCCAGGCATGTGCCCCGACTGGGAATCGAACCGGGACCCTCTGGTTCCCAGCCCGCACTCAATCCACTGAGCTATACCAGCCGAGCCCTAGTCATTTTTAAACACAAAAGATGTCCCTCAAATACCCAAATGCACCTTAGTGGGAGCCCTTGGAGTATTCTTTAGCAATGATTCCATGATGATAAATACTCTTAGAGTTTGTCTGAAAGTAGCTTCATTTTACTCTGACATAAGTATAATTCAATCTAGAATTCTAGGTTTACAGCTATTGTCTCCAATACTCTGAAGATACTACTGTATGCTACTGACTTCTTTTGTTGCTATCTAACAAAAAAAGATTTATATTCTACTGTCTTGTGCTTTTTTTTTTTTTTAAGATTTTTATTTCTTTTTAGAGAGGGGGGAAGGGAAGGAGAGGAAGAGAAAAACATCAATGTGTGGTTGCCTCTCATACACCCCCTACTAGGGACTTGGCCTGCAGCCCAGGCATGAACCCTGACTGGGAATCGAACCTGTGACCCTTTGGTTCACAGGCCAGCACTCAGTCCACTTAGCCACACCAGCCAGGGCAACACATTGATATTTTAAGGTCTGAGATATAGAAGCAAATCTATATCCTGTGTTGCCAATGTTATTTAATATTGATGGCTATTTTAAATAATTTCTTATAATATAAAGCAATAGAGACCTTTTCAACTACAAAATATAAAGTAAGAAAGGAGAAAATACTTCTCAAACTGAAGATATATATTGCTGGAACACAATAGGAAAAGCATTCAAAATATATACATTGCATCTTTTTGCAGTTTTCATACCAATCCCTCTCGCCACCTAACCTGCCACATACTTAGATATAGCACCATATTCCAGCATCCTGTCTATTTTAATATAATTCAGGATAGACTGAATCCAAGGCAGAAAGAGGATGACTGGTAACTTACACATGACTTGTATGTCTGACAAGACTTGGAGGAATCGGGGTGGGAGTGATGTTACTTTTCTATCTCTTAATTATGGCAGTTGCTGCACAATATATAAAATTGTGAAAACTTTAAAAAAAGTTAATTTATGGGATATAAATTATGCCTACAGCTATTTTATAAGTCATAACAAAATGTCATATTCCACCCAGTTGAATGATTTTTTTTTTTAAATGATGACAATGAAACATTGGTGAAGATGTAGAGTAATTGTAATTCTCATTCATTACTGGTGGGCATATAAAATTATACAGTCAGTACAAGACTTTATACTTGTAACGTTCTTAAGAAATAAACATCTAACCTTATCACACCCACATTTTACCCACGAAATCATACTTCTACAAAAACACTTTAACAAGAATGTTCATAACAGTCTTATTTATAATAATACAGATCTAGAATAATACAAGTGTTCATTCACGATAAAATAGCTAAATAAATTGTGATATAGTTATAGAATGTTATGCTTCTTGGCAATAACAGGTTAACTACTGAAACTCAAAACAACATAGATGACACTAAAATACATCATAAGTAGAAATACCATAGAAATACATACTATATGATTCTATTTACATGCTAATTATGAGCAGGCAATGCTAATTTAAATTAATAGAAGTCAGAAAGTTGGTTTCTGGTGATTATAGTAAAGAGGTACAATGGAAATTGTGGATTGGTTGATAGGAAAGTAGATATCTTGTTTGGGGTTGTAGTTTCATGGGTGTATACAGTCGTCAAAAATTCTTCCCACTGAACTGTTCAAATTTGTACATTTTATTATAAATTATACTGTAATTTAAATTTTAAATAAGTTATAGCATGATAAAGACAAATTAGTATAAGAAATGGATTTTTTAAATTTGGACAAATTAGCTAGTTATTTAGAAGAATAAAATTAGCTTAGAGCCTCACTTCACACTTTTTTAAAAATAAAATTTCAGTTGGCTTAAAGTTAGGTGTAAAGAACTCAATGCAAAAATAGATGTTAAAATGTCCATGTGGGACAACTTTGTATGGATCACTGACACACTGCTAGATTATGTTAGACTGACCAATTTGACCTATTTCACCCAGAACTTACCCAGTTTGGGCACTGAAAATCATGTCTAGAAACCTCTTCTGTCTCAGTTTTAAAACTGAAAATCCCAGACCATGCAGGCCAATTGCTCATCCTAATGTGAGTGTAATTAAGTACAGCCTTATGTTTGTCAGTATGAATCAATAACCTTAAAATTTTAATGCTTATAAGCCCCTCTAAGGTAATACCCTGAAAGCAGTAGGAAAAAACTTAGAAACAAGAGAAAAATATGAGAAAAGGTACTCAAAACTAAATAAACCTTGAAACAAACCTATAAATACCTCATTATATAAATTTAGCTGTTTTCAGTCTTTAGCATGTATCAAAAATGACCTTAGGCCTTGTTAAAAGACATATTTCTAGAACTCATCCCCAAACGTTCTGATTTAGCATGCCATGGCTAGAATCTGAAAATGTATATTTCTGACAAGTTCCCATGAGATATTGATGTTGCTGCCCCTGGGAACCGAACTTTGTGAACCACTCTTCTAAAGACATCCCTGTTGTTGATTTTTAATGATAAATCTACATTACTGAGAAAGTATAAGCAAATTATTTGTAAAAGCATGGAAGTAAATAATAGGCTTTATAAAAATGTTTCCTTTAGCCCTGGCTGGTGTGGCTCAGTGGATTGGGTGCCAGCCCGCGAAACAAAGGGTCACCAGTTTGATTCCACATGGTTGCAGGCCAGGTCCCCAGTAGGGGGCACTCAAGGGGCAACTACACATTGATGTTTCTCTCGCTCTCATTCTCTCTCCTTTCCCCTCGCTCTAAAAATAAATAAAATCTTATAAAATTTATTAAAAATAAATATTTTCTTTGACATTTAATTTTGTTAAAGAAGTTTCTGAAATCGTGGTCTATTACATATGTAGAATGCCACATTTTGCAGTGTCATATAAATGATATTACTGTTATTTTCAGTGATGCCAAACATAGTGGAAAATATAGTTAATATTCACTGAAAATTTAGAATCATGGAGGCTTAGAATTAAAAGTGAACCAAAAGACTTGAGCAGAAATATCTCCATCATAAAAGCAGTGAGAAAAGTTACCACAATTGTCAGAATAAACTTTCTTAGAGCTCTGGAAATTAACCAAAGGTTTGACTCAATTCAGAAAGTGTTATTCAAGAAAATTGGCTGAAACTCCATAAGAATGAGCTTTAGCATGTGTAAGTTCCATCCATGGCTCTGTAGTACATTAGGCATGAAAAATAGCTCACATTTAGAGTGAAAAACCAGTATCTTAAAAGCCACTAGAGAGACCAGAATGGGCGTAGATCTTTCAGAGTCTCTTTCTCAGAGAACTGTTGTATTGGACCTGTCTGTCTTTGGAACACTCTATTTTTAAGGCTTTCTGTACTTGTCCTGATTCAGAGCTCCACCAGTACCAAAGCCTGTCAAAACAATTACAGGCACATTATGACTGCTTGAGACATTGGATAGCAGTTGGAGCAAGCAATAGACTAATCAGAAAACTTAAAAAACTGAAATGAGATCTCCATAGAGTCTCTGTAAAGCTCTGACAAGTATCTTGGAATCTCATATATTCCAGGACATCTGCATGTCCTAGACTGTATATGCGCACGAAAGGCCTCAAAAGGCCCGAAATTTTCACCTCTGGCTGAGCATGAGACTCTGTGCAAGCAGGAAATGAAGATTTCAGGCAGTTATCAGTTGCCTGCCTGAATGTTGAAGACATTACCAAACATGCACACAGCCCTACAGCAAAGTATCCAGGCATTTAAAGCTCTGTTAACTTCCAGTCAAAATGGAGGCATAGGTAAACAGGGTTTGCCTCTTCTCATAACCACAGCAAAAATTACAACTAAATTACAAAACAACTATTACCCAGAATTATCGGAAAATCAAGCTGTATAGAAGTGCAACAAACAAGGAATTCAAAAAGTCGTATTCATCCCGAGGTAGGAGGGGTAGAACGTGGAATGGGTAGTCCCACACCCATGTATGATGGAAAAAAATCAGTAGGGATATCTAAAGAGCGAAGGATACCAGCCCCCACCAGACCAGGGTTCCAGTGCCAGGAAGATAAGTTTCCATAATTTGCTGTAAAAACTAGTGGGGTTGGGGCAGTGGAAGAAACTGCCAGATTCTCAGGCATCTCCACTTAAAGGACCTGCAACAGCTTTAGAACTTACACAAACTCACTCCCTCTGGGCTCTAGCACTGAAAGGGCACCAGTGGCATACGGGGAGAAACTGAAGTGTCTGGCTTCAGGGTGAGTGCCGTGGGACAGCCTTCTCCCTGATAAAACTCCAGAGGCCAGGTAGCAGTCTTTATACCTTTATTCTGATCTCTCCCCAACACAGAGCAATGGAGTGGCAGCACCATATCTAAGACTCCATCAACCTGGTTCACACAGGTTACCCCACCCTGGCAATTACCTACAGCTCCTCACCATTCAATTTACAGGTGCCCTTTTCTACAATAGGCCATGCTATTAAGACAGGGAGTCAAAGCAGCTCTACCTTGTACATTGAAACAAACAAAGGGAGGCTACCAAAATGAGAAGATAAAGAAATATGGTTCAAATGAAGGAAACCCAGGCAGAAATGAAGGTTACACTAAGGAAATAATGAAATATTTACCTGGAATCAACAGTGGAGTGAACCAAATCAAGAAACAAATCAAAGATTTGGAACATAAGGAAGAAAAAAATAATCAGAACAACAACAAGAAAAAAGAAAACAAGGATAAGGAACCTCTGAGATAATCTTCAAATGTTGTACCAACATGGAATCACAGGGGTGCCAGAAAGAAGAGAAAGAGCAAAAAACTGAAAACTTATTTGAAAAGTAATGAAAGAAAACTTCCCTAATTTGATGAAGAAGCTAGACATACAAATCCAGAAAGCACAGAGTCCCAAACAAGATGGATGTAAAGAAGACCACACCAAGACACAGAATAATTAAATTTCCAAGGGTAACAATAAAGAGAGAATCTTTAAAGGTAGCAAGAGAAAAGTAGTTACCTACAAAGGAGTTCCCATAAGACCGTCAGCTGATTTCTCAAAAGAAACTATGCAGGCAAGAAGGAACTGGAAAGAAGTATTCAAAGTGATGAAAAGTAAGACCTACAACCTAGATTACTCTATCTAGCAAAGCTATAATTTAGAATCAAAGGACAGATAAAGGGCTCCCCAGACAAGGTAAAGCTAAAGAGGTTCATCATCGCCAAGCCATTATGCGAAAGGTTAAAGGGACTTACTTCAGAAAAAGAAGATCAATGCTATGAACAATAAAATGGCAGTACATTCACAACTATCAACAATTGAATCTAAAAAACAAACTAAGCAAACAAGCAGGACAGAAACAATCATAGATATGAAGATCATTTGGAGGGTTATCAGTTGGAAGGGGGAATAGGAAGAAACGGGGGGAAGGTGCAGGAATTAAGAAGTACAAATAGGTAGGTACAGAATAGACGGGGATGTAAAGTACAGTATAGGAAATGGGGTAGCCAAAGAACGTATGTGCATACCCATAGACATGAACTAAGGGGATATTGCTGGTGAGAATGAGTGGTACTGGGTGGAGGGGGGCTAAGGGTCAAAATTGGGACAACTATAATAGCATAATCAATAAAATATAATAAAAAGAATAGTTTTATAAATCTTGTCAAATTGTTAACTGACTACTTAGCTAACATGGCAGAGACTTCATTGGCATACAAAACAAAGAAACTAATCTTTATAGAATTCAGAGAAAGTCACCAAACAACAACAATAACCAGCCCAGGGAGGACAGATCTGATTTCCAGTCTTGCTATATTATTTTAAATGTCCAGTTTTTAACCACAATTATGATATGCACAAAATATGGCATGTACACAGGGGAAAGAAACAATCAGTAAAATACTTTTCCTAAGAAAGCCCAACAGTGGACATATTAAAGACTTTTAATCACAGATTTTAAATATATTTAAAGGGGTGGGGGGAGGGGAGGGAAGAGGATGCAGACAACTGTAATTGAACAACAATAATTATTTTTAAAAAATCATAAACCTTCTGTTTCTCCATTCAAAAAAAATAAGTATATTTAAAAGAACTAAAGGAAACCATGTCTGAAAAATGAAAGCATGAGAACAATACCTCTTCAAGTAGTGAATATCAATAAAAATATTTCTATTATTAAAAAAAAGGACCAAGTAGAAATTTTCAAGTAGAAAACTACAATACTAAAATGTAATAATTTAGACAAGCTCAACCACAAATTCGATCTGGCGGAAGAAAGTATTATCACACTTGTAGATATGTTTATTGAGATTATCCAGGCTGAAGAACAGAAACAAAAAAGAGTGAAGAAAAATTAACAGTTTCAAAGACCTGTGGGATATCATCAGGTGTATCAGTATATGTATAATGAAGTCTCAGAGGGATCTACTGTCTGTGGCTGACTCCAGTTGTTAATGTAGTCACTCTGCAATCAGCAGTTGGACTTAAGCCCCATAGGGCAGGGAAGAATCCCTCCTGGGGTTGGGGCTATTGTTTTCCCTCAGGCTGGTGCACTTGGAGGGGAGTGGTCTTCCTGAGCAAGATGGCTGCTGCAGTAAGGGTGATGACTCAGCACTGGGATCCCGGTATCTCTTCTCTCAGTCTTCCCCAAAGCCTCCATCCCTAGTCTCTCCCCAAGTCTCTCTTGTCCACTCTGCCCCTCCACCCCTTTGTTGGAGTCCAGGGTAAGTGTCTGCAAATGAGAATTTATGCATTGTCCCTTTAAATGGCTCTTTGCATCTCCAGCCATTGTTCTCTGTCAGAGAGCAGCCCTGCTGCTTTTTGCAGCTGGATGTTATCTGTGTACTTTTCAGACTCTTGTGCTCTAGGCTAGGTATGCCACCTTAGGAGTCAGACCCACACTTCTCAGGGGGATCCAACCAGCGGCTTAAATATCACTCCAGCACTTCAGCTGCCACCTGTAGGCGCCCAGCTAGCCCTCTCACATCTCCACCATAATCCCTACCAGTCACATTGTATTGAATTCAATTCTTCTGTCTGTCTGTGGTAATAGGCTTCTCTCTTGCTACTGTTCAGCTGTTTGTTCTAGGTGATTTCTCCACAATTTAGTCGTAATTCTAGATTGGTCTTGGGAGGAGGATAGTGTAACTTCCACTCACTCCTCTGCCATCTTGGATCCCCTCCAAATTAAACTTTTTAAAAATTTTTTTACACATCTGAGAAACTTGGTAAATTCCAAGACGAATAAACTTGGAGAGCTCTACAACATAGACTCATCATAATCAAACTGTCAAAAGACAAAGAATTATGAAAGCAGAGAGAAAGAGAAAAGTGACTTATACAGGGTAGCCTCAATAAGATTAACAGCTGATTTCTCATCGAAAACAATGGAGGCCAGAAGGCAATGGGATAACGTATTCAAAGTTCTTAAAGGAAAATATTTACCAAGAATTTTCTATCTAGCCAAACTATCCTTCAAAAATGAAGAACAATAAGACATTCCAAGGTAAACAAAAGCTGAGGAAATTTATCTCTAGTAAACCTTCCCTACTAGAAATTCTATTTACTTCAGACTGAAATAAAAGGAGTAATCCAAATCCATGTGAAGAAATAAAGGACATCTTTAAAGGTAACTACAAAGTATATAAAATGGCATCAGTGACATTTTTTGGTAATTTTTTTCTTCTACCTAATTTAAAAGACAACTGAATAAAACAATTTTTAATCTGTTGATGGGAACAAATTGTACAAAAATTTGATGTGTGTGTGTGTGCCATTAGTGTCACAAACAAGGTAGAGGGCACAGAGTTACAGAAGAGCAGAGTTTTTCTATACTATTGAAATTAAGTTAGTATTAATTCAATGTAGGTTATTATAACATGTTAATTACAATCTAGAGAAATTACTAAGGAAAGAACTCAAAATATACATAATAATAAAAACAAAGGCATTAAAATGATACACTAGAAAATATTTAACAAAAGTGGGTGGTGGTGGAGGGAAAGAAACTAAAAAGACTAAGGCATAAAGAAAACAGCAAAATGGATGAAATAAATCTTTTTGATAATTACATTAACTATAAGTGGATTAAGCATTTCAATTAAAAGATTGACAGGGTGGAATAAAAAGGTCTAACTGTAAGCTGTCTATAAGAGACACACTCTAGATTTTTTTTTTAAACTTTAATTTCAGCAAAGATTAAAATAGTGGCTATACTATTATCAGACAAAGTAAACTTTAAGTCAAAAATTGTGACTAATGGTGAAGGACATCTTATATGTGTTGTGTAAATTATATATGGCATATAGTATGAGGGGTACAAAAAAAATTTATTTATAAAAAACTGTGGTTTTTTACATGTTTAAATTTCAGTCACCTTCAAAATACTCTTTATTTGATGCAGCACACCTATCAAAACATTTTTTTTCACTGCTCAAAACAGTTTTTGAACTTGCCGATTTGATGCCTTTTGGTGTTTCTGTGATTTTTTGCTTCACCTCTTCCACATCAGCAGAATGCTCCCCTTCAAGGACTTTTTCATCCAGGGAAACAAAAAAATGACACTCGGGGCAAGATCAGGTAAATAGGGAGAGTGGGACACACACGATCATGCCATTTTTTATCAAATACTGGTGAACACT
Source organism: Micronycteris hirsuta (assembly GCA_004026765.1). NCBI lineage: Eukaryota > Metazoa > Chordata > Mammalia > Chiroptera > Phyllostomidae > Micronycteris > Micronycteris hirsuta. The sequence continues at coordinate 94,640 of PVJI01002890.1, forward strand.
CAGCATGGTATGGACAGGTGCACTCATAAGTTACCCATAATGAAATGGGCAAACGCATTGAAAGAGTCTTCAAAAAAAGTTCACCGAAGCCTAACATAGCCTCTCACAACAACTCCCACTGGTACACTGATACAGATGGGCTCCTAGGACACTCACCTAGCTGGGGAAGCCTGTAGTACAGTGGGCCCACCATCTAGAAGGTATTTTTTTGGTGGGGGGTTGTGGTGTTCTCCCTCATATGTTTTGTGTAATTGTTGATAAGTTCCTAGAAAAACATAAACTATTGAAGCTGACTTAAGAAGGAATATAAAATCTGAATAGACCTATAAGAAGGAGCAAGAATTGATCATCAAACCTGCCAGCAAAGGAAAAAACCTGGGATTAAATGGCCTCACTGGTGTAGTCTACCAAACATTTAGAGAGGAATTAATACCAGTCATTCACAAACTCTTCCTAAAAAGGAATATACATGAAAAACACTTCTCAACTTCTTGTCATAGGCCAGTACTATTCTTACATCAAACTGAACAAGGACAGCACTGGAAGAGTACCCTACAAACCAATATCCATCATGAATGTAGGTATAAGGATCCTCAACAAATAGGACACTGAATCCAGCAGCATAAAGAAGAATTATACACTATCATCAAAAGGAATATACCCCATAACCAAGTGGACTTTAAGGAATGCATGGTGGTTTCATACATGAAAATCAATGAAGTATGATACCATTTTGATAAAAGATATAAACCACATGATTATCTCAATAGAAACTACAAAAACATTTATTGAAAACCAACACCTTTACCTAATAAAAACAGTAAACAGCCCTGACCATTGTGGCTCAGTTGGGCAGCACTCCATGAAGTGAAAGGTCACCAGTTGTATTCCGGTCAGGACACATGCTAGCTAAGTTGCAGGTTTAGTCCCTGATCTAGTGCATATGAGAGGCAACTGATTGATGTTTCTCTCTCCCATCGATGTTTTTCTCCCTCTCTTTGTCCCTTCCTTCCCCTCTCCCTAGAAATAAGTAAATAAAATCTTTTTTAAAAATAAATTAGGAATAGAGGAAAACTTCCTCAACCTGATAACAAGTATCAATGAAAAACTGGTAGCTTAAATGCTGAAACACCAAAACCTTTCCCTCTAAAATCTGGAACAAGACAAGGGTGTCCACTCTGCATTGTACTGCAGTTCCTAGACAAGGCAGGTAGGCAAGAAAAAGAAATAAAAGACTTGTAAATTGAAAGGGAATACTATCTGTATTTGCAGATGCCATGATCTTAAATATAGAAAGTCTTAGGAAATATAACAACAAAAAGCTATTAGAGCTAATAAACAACTTCAGCAATTTGTAGGACAGAAAATCAGTATCCAAAAAGACACTCATATTTATGTATACCAGCATTGAGCAATCTGATAGTGAAATTTTAGTATCTAAAAGAGTAAAATACTTAGGAATAAATTTAACAAAGTAGGTAAACAAAATGTGGGCTATACATACAATGGAATATTATTCAGCCTTAATAATTAATGAAGTACTGATACCTGCCACAAGGATCAACCTTGAAAACATGCTAAGTGAAAGAAGCCAAACACGAATGGTCACATGATAGTACTCCATTTAAAGTATACAGAATAGATAAATCTATAGAGTCCGAAAGTAGATTAGTGGTTGCCAGGGGCTAAGAGAAGAGGGAGGTGAGAAATGACTGCAAAGGGATAATGCATTTCTTTTTGGGGTGATGAAAATGTTTTGGAATTATCATGGTGATAGTTGCACATTCCTGTGATTATACTAAATACCACTAAATTTTACAATTTAAAAGTAAGAATTTTATATAAATTCCATATCCTTTTTTAAGTGTTAATGTAGAAGAAGGGAACCTGAGGCTATTTACACAGATGTCTCAGTACAAGCATTTCTTCTAAAATATATTTGATAATGTGTCTTTCATTAAAATGTTCAGTAAGCCCTGGCTAATGTGACGCAGTTTGTTGGAGCATTGTCCCATAAACTAAAAGGTTGCAGGTTCAATTCCTGGTCAGGGCACATGCCTGGGTTGCAGGTTTGGTCCTCGGTGGGGGTGTTTGCAAGAGGCAGCTGACTGATGGGAGTTTCTCTCCCTGTCTCTCTCCCTTCCTTCCCCCTCTCTAAAATCTATAAGTATGTCTTCGGGTGAGGATATTTTCTAATGTTCAGTTATATTTAAGAAAGTTTAGTTTTTAGTCTTGTTAATAAATTACTCTTTTGAATCTGTATAGATTGTCTTCAAGTCATATTTTGCATAGCAAAAGGATTTGATGCTCAGGAGTAATTCATTGAAAATTATGATTTTTCTCTACAATTGCAAATGAAATTTTATCTTTTTTTATATTTCTTCCCTACTTTGTTCTCCTAGGAATTAGGAGGATTTTCTTTATACTCAAAGTAGAACTATTTATGTATTGTTGAATTTTATATAGCACTCAGCTAGAGATACTCTATAAAACCACATAATATTACATATATTTAGATTAAGGTTTTTAGATCTTGATTTTCATTCAAGAAATGTATGTGTGTTCTTAGTTGCATGATATCCTTTACAGTTAATATAAACCACTAGGACTTTACATGATTAAAACATTCTTTTGTGTAAATTTTATGATCTCAAGAATTTCCAAAATTGGTATGTGATATTGAATAGGTTTTAGATGTCAACGAAATAGCTTCTCATATAAAAATTGCATGATAGTTCTTCTTTCTTTCCAAAAGTATTCAGTGAAAGTCCTAAATACTGCTGTAGTCTATTAGTTGCTGGTCTTAGAGGGGAAACAATTGCCTAAATATTTAAAGTTTATTGCATTGAAATATATTCCTCCTTGAATGTTCTGTTAAGTTTTTCCCTACAGTGGAAGAGATACAATCTCTGAAGATACCTTGCAGTTACAAATATTGTCAGCCTTTCAGAAATAAGTTGTTTCTTATTCTGAAACTAGAATTGATCACCTCAAGAAGGGCCTTTTGTCCAAAAAATGTCTCCTGTCTTATTTAATAACATTTACTCTTAGATGTCATTACGAATATGACATCTAAGTCATACTGAAATATGAGCTATTTTCATACTTTTAATAATTGTTTTTCTATTAACTCCAAAAGAATGGAAATTATAATTTGAAAAGGGGATGAGAAGACTAGGAACTGAGATAAGTAATAAGAATGAAAATATGGCAGGAGTTGAAAGAATGCTACAAAATGACTCTCTCTCCCATTGCGTGAATTACTAGTGAAAAGAAATGTACAAAATGATGATGCATGTTGATTTTTCCAGGTTGTCAAATTAAGGTATGTTTTTCAAGTGATAGGCAACTAGTGATGGAAAGAAGTAATGGAAAACCTGGGGAGAAATGTGTTGGTTTGGCTCACTTGACCTAAGCAAAGCATTTTTAGTGAGTAAAATTGCTCTGAGTAATATTTTGTTTTACTTGCCCTGGCTGGCGTAGCTCAGTGGATTGAGCGCGGGCTCGGAACCTGAGGGTCCCAGTTCGATTCCCAGTCAGGGCACATGCCTGGGTTGCGGGCCAGGTCCCCAGTGAGGGCCACGTGAGAGGCAACCATACATTGCTGTTTCTCTCACTCTCTTTCTCCCTCCCTTCCCCTCTCTCTGAAAATAAATAGATAAATCTTTAAAAAAAAATTTTTTGTTTTACAATAAATTTTAGTAAATCAGAACAATAAAATATTTTAGTGATAAAGTAATTGGAAGTAAATTTTTTTTATCTATTCCTATTCAAATAACAGGCTTTTCAGATTTCTAATCAATGTGATAATTTTCTTTCAAATTTAAGGCTTGGTTTGATTTACAGGTGAACAGTGTTGACCTCAGAACTGCCAGCCATGAGCAGGCAGCAGCCACTTTGAAAAATGCTGGCCAGGCTGTCACAATTGTTGCACAATATCGACCTGAAGGTAATATAATTTTTGCTGTCTATGTTTGTTATTTTGGTTTTGAGAATTCTTCCTCTTAATAATGTTTAACTTTCCAAGCTTAACTTTCGTTTTTTGTGTATTGGTCTGATTGCTTAATCTGTTATATGTACAGTCTGAATCTAGTTCACTATCAAGGTCAAAGTGTTTTTAATAGGATGTTGGAATTCATATCTGCAGATCTGCATATCTTTTGAGTATTTCACTGTGATTTGAATTAACTTTCATGTGTTTATTTTTTTAAATATGTCCTCTAACCAAACATATACCTTTTAACATACCTTTTACTAATTCATTGATCCAAAAGGATAATAAAAACCATAAGTAAAGATAATAATATTGCCAAAGAAAATTAGGTTATCCCAATTTTTTCTAACTTTTGAATTAGATTATATTTATTAATATCAAGGTTTAAGATATATTTCTAATAGCTTCTATTGTTATTTAAAGTAAAATAGAAAGAATACAGGTTTGAGATTCAATGTGTTTCTAGATAGTGAAGTAGCATCGACATGACCTTACTAAGTTCCTAGGGGAAAACAGTAATGGAAAGTTTGAGGTCATGCCATATTAAACGTATATAAGACTCTAGTGTATGTTAACATGAACACTTCTCCAATAAAACCTCAGTGGACTTTGAAAATTTAAACACCCAAAGGAATACATAGCATGCTGGTTAATGTTCATAAATAACAAGGTGAAGAAGTAAAGAATGATGTGACTAAAGGAGCCAAGTGAGACATTCTGTAATGTAGCAGCTATTACATTCATAATTTTTTCTCGGAGTGAAATATATTTTTGTAACAAAACGTAGTATATTTTTTAACTGATCAAAGTAGCGTGTTGAGCATTGCTTGCTATTTCATAAATTTATTTACATAAGAGGTAAATTCCAAATAAATTAACATTAACAGAACAAATAATGATTAATATGTGAAGTCAGAATGCCAATTTATTAATTTTTTTGAGAAACAAAGCTGCAAGTAGGGCCACATATGCTTCTGGTCAACACTTCTTTCCCTATAGGTATACTGTATGGAAGTCAGGTTATAATCATGGTTGCTTAGTAGTATAGAAGACATCTCATCTATATGCTTATAAGGAATATTAAAGGGTAAGTCAGTATCTTTTCTGTGACCTCCTGGAAAACACACAAAAACAACAAAGAAAATGAAACTTACACACACACTTCTATCCATACAACTCTACCTCACATTAAGGAAAACTAAGAAGACAGACTACCTGGACGACAAAACATAGGCAAAGGTTGCTTAAGCAGCTTGAAATCTGGTGGGGCCCACATGGAAAGAGGGGAAGATTTAAACAAAAACATTGAATGTTGAGAATGCTCAGTTGTGTCAGAATTTAGAATGTGGTAGAAGATTGCACTTCATAAAGGTGAGGGGCTTGTTTTTTAGGTTAAAAAAATTATCCCTGTTTTTGGCGGGCCTCATGGTAATTGGAGTGAGCAGGCTAGAGCAGAAACCATCCTTGATGTGGTTTGGTTTAAAGAAATAGAGGAGCCATGTTTGAATAAAGCAGTCTGTCTGTATAGCATCAGATAACATAACAGTCTTTTGGTTTTAAAGGCTATAAATAATCTGTGCTTATATTCCCCTATACCCCAAAACTTTTCTGGTCCAGCCAAATAGCTTGTCCAGCAAAGTACAACTCATTAATGAGTAATTTAAAGTAACTGGCCTTGCATTCATATAAAAATATTAATAAGAAAATGTGGAAACAGGCAGTAAAGCTTAGCAACAGGTAAAGGCTAGTCTCACACACACACAAAAGCATTGGCACAAATTAGATGAAATTTTGTTCTTAATGTTTTTGACAACTTATACATTAATTTAACGTAAAAAGACCACAAAGTAGAAATGTAAGAGTAGATGTGGTGGGGGTGGATAACCCAACAACCAGAAGAGATTAATTTTGAGCTAGTAGAACCCAGGAAAGAAGGTGTACAAGTGTTTTAAATTGGAATACATAGGCAAAGAGACATTGCAGAAAAAACAATAGGGGGCATAGAGTAAACCAATAGGAAAGTAAACAAAATGAAACAAAAATAAAGAGGATCTTACAGGATGTGAGTCAGATATTAGCAATGGAAGACAGGCAATTATTTATATGCAACATATACATATTTAGACTTTCTGAAAAAAAGAAAAAAAATTTAAAGAATATGAATGTTTGAAATTACAATGCAGTCAAGAAAACTTTCCTGAATTAAAGGGTTAACTAGCACTTAGAAATATTCTAATGAGATTATTGGAATTGAAAAAGAAAAATTCAGTGTAATTCCAGTGCTCCCGACCCAGAAAATGCCCTTTAAGGGAAAGAAAATGAGGTTGTCATCAGAACTGCATCAGCAAAGGTTTATAGAAGACAATGGAATCAACATATTCAAAAAATAAAAGAAACTGAATCAAGCGGACTTTCACATAAAAAAGCTGTAATCAAATGTAACAACAAAGAATTAGGGTGATACTGTTCATATAAACTCTTCTGTGATAAGAGAGCACAAACTTCAAACACCCAGATGATGGGAGAGATACTGACATAAGGACTGGTGTTAGCAATTAAGATAGTTGTTAGGAAGAGAGTATATAATATTGAAGACTTTGTGCTCTGACAATTTGGATAGTTTTCAGAAAATGGGAGAGTTCAAAGATAATCTAAAAATAGAATAAGCTTTCTGATTGCTTTACTATTTTTAATTAGTTATAAAAGGATATAAAAGGATAGTGTTTCATATCTGAGGAGATTAGATTTGAAATATTTTGGCTTATAGTAGGGAGCCAAAAGCCAAACAAAAGATTATCATTAGAACAAAAGAACAAACCCTCCTAATTTTATAAATATATAAATATTATTTCTATCTTATGTATAAATATATTTGCACAATATAAATTTATGTATAAAAATGTTTTATATGTTGTGTTTATATAATTCCAGGTTTGGGAATTTGATGTATTTATATGTTTTATATACATATAATTCTAGGAAGGCTTGTCTTTTGTGTGTGTGTGTGTGTGTGTGTATATGCTCATACATTTGTGTGTATGTGTACAAATAGACTTCACAGTGAGACTGTATTCTAGTTACTACTGCTTTATGATTACCCGAAAGACTAGCGAATTAAAACAGTAACCATTTTATCAATTTTGTAGGTTAGAAATTCAGGCAGCATTTTGGCTGGATGGGCCTTGTAGCATAGACTGTGGTCACTTAATGGGATTCATCTGGTGGATGAGCTCTTTTGGAGGCTCCAAAATAGCTTCACCAAGCTTGTCTTGTGTGTTGGTGGTCCTGACTGAGAGTTTGGGCTGAGAGCACCACCATGTAACCTCTGAAGCATGGTGCTTTGAGGATAGTCGGACTAAGAAGAGTCTGGCTTCCCCCAGAACAAGCATCCCAAAAGAACCAGGCAAGAGTTTCATGGCCTCTTCTAATCTAACCTTGAAAAGCACATATGATCATTTCTGCCATATTCACTTGCTTACAAGTGACTCATTAAGACCAGTCCAAATTCAAGGAGAGACTTTGCTTCTTGATAGGGGAATGGAAAGGTTACACAGTACCAGAACACATGGGATGCAGGCAGCTTTGGAAAATGTTTTTCACTGGCTATATAAAAGGCTTACATATATATAAATATTAAATAGTATGAAGAGAACTGAAATCAAACTACCTCAATTATCAAAAGTTACTCACCTTAATTGTTAAAAGAATGTTCAGATTTGCTAGTAAAGCAAAGTCTAACCCTAAACAGTATTGTAAAAAAGAGATAAAGGTTAAAAATAAAAGAACTAGTTTATTCTATTATTTGTTAATTATTTTGTTTTTTTCCATACAAACAACTGTGAACTTACTTTTATCCCACCTCCTATAGTAATTTTAAGAACACTCAATAGTAACTTATACAGATTTCCTCATTCTTTTTTTTTTATTGCTCCTTACAGGTGGGCAAAAGTAGGTTTCAGCTTTGAGTATACAAAACAATTTATTCTTGTATTGATACTATTTATTAATTATTTATTATTTTCCATACAAACAACTGTAATCCTGCTTTTTCCCATGACTGTATATTCCTAGTATGCCAAAGTCTAAGGATAAAAAGAACAAGAGAAAACAGTTAACTGTTTTCAGTAATATTGTCTTAGTTGTAGTGTTGGTGGTGGTATTTTAAGACTTGTGAATGTAATATTGGATAAATCAAGTCTTCTTGCAATACTCTAAGTCTGTTATTCCCCAGTGTCTTGAGAACCAGAATTCTTCATATTGCAAGAAAGTGCATACAGATTATAAAGATTTAGTAAAAACTTAATGATCCTAATTTTTTTTAAAGATTTTATTTATTTATTTTTAGAGAGAGGGGAAGGGAGGGAGAAAGAGGGAGAGAAACAGCAATGTATGGTTGCCTCTCACATGGCCCTCATGTGATGGGTGGAGATATAGATAAAAATATAAACTGAGTCATGAATTCATACTGGTTCTTCTAATTAAAAATTAGGATCTCCTGGCTGGTGTAGCTCAGTGGATCGAGTGCTGGCCTGTGAACCAAAAGGTTGCTGGTTCAATTCTCAGTCAAAGCACATGCCTGGGTTGCGAGCCAGGTCCCCAAGTAGGGGGTGTGCAAGAGGCAACTGATGGATGTGTCTCTCACACATTGAGTTTGTCTTGCTCTCTTTCTCCCTCCCTTCCCCTCTCTCTAAATAAAATCTTCTAAGAAAGATCCTACATGCATTGCTAATTTTTGAATTGTAGTGGGTATGTTATACTAATCAGTCTACTATTATACTATAAATTTTCTATTATACTTTAAAGGACACTAGAAGAACATTACATATTAATGCGAACTTTTAAATGTTTGCGAGTCTTTTGGTGAATTGTTGCTTCAAATAATCTTAGTATCCGTAAAACAAAATTAGATAACTATAGTGAAGAGTAACTTAACAGTAATCATGCTTCTCTTAACTGTGTTTATAAATTATACAAACTCCCAGACAAGTTATTTGCTCTTGCTATAATACTAGTTTTAGGAGGAACTCTGATGGGATCTGACCTGTGTGTAAAATACTTTGTTTGTTGTTAAAAGACAAAGAGATGCGTGTATAATCATGTAATTGCAGTAATATTGAGAGCATGTTTAAGGTTTTTGTTATTAAGACTTCTGGCCAAAAGGGAGACATAGGTAAACATGCTTTGCCTCCTTGCACAACCATAAGAAGGATCACAACTAATCTCAAAACTAAAAACAACAAGAACTTCCAGAAAACCGAACTGTATCCAAGTCCTACAACCAAGGATTTATTGAAGAAATATTCATCCAGATAGGTAGGAGGGGCAGAGACAGGGAGCAGGGGTGGAGAGAATGTAGTGTGGCAGTAGCAGCAGCTGGCAGAATGGGCAGTACCGTACTCATGTGTGGTAGATAAAAACTGGAAGGGACATCTGGGGAACAAGCCATCCCAGCCCCAGGCTAGACCATGTAGCTAAGGGTTCCAATGCCAGGAAAATAAAGCCTCATAACTTATGGCTATAAAAATCAGTGGGGGTTGGGGTGGCAGAAGAAACTGCCAGTGTCTCGGGAAGAGCCCATTTAAAAGACCTGCATGGTCCTAGAACGTATGCAAACCCATGCACTCTGAGATTCAGCACCAGGGCAGCAGCTAGAAAGGTGTGCCAGTCACATACAGAGAGTGTGTGAAGTGACTGGAAATGGGGCGAGAATCAAGCAGATGGCATTGTTCCCTCTCCAACCTGTTCCCCACATACAGCAACACGAAGCTGGTTGCCCTACCGTGGCAAATACCTAAGGCTTCTGCCCCTACAACGTAATAGGTGGGCCAAGACAGGGAGTCAAAGCAGCTCTGCCTAACACACAGAAACAAACACAGGGAGGCTGCCAAATTGAGGAGACAAAGAAATATTGTCCAAATGAAAGAACAGATCATAACTCCAGAAAAAGAACTAAGTGCTACAGACATAGCCAACCTATCAGAAGCAGAGTTCAAAACAGTGGTGATAAGAATGCTCAAGGAACTCATTGAGTACAACACACACATAAGAGAAGGAATGAAGGCTACGTTAAGTGAAATAAAAATCCACAAGGAATCAACAGTGAGGGGAAGGAAGCCAGGGTTCAAATCAATGATTTGGAACATAAGGGAGAAATAAATAGCCAGTACAGAATGAAGAAACAACAATTCAAAAAAATGAGAGAATAAGAAGACTCTGGGGCATCTCCAGATGTGCCAACACCTGAATCATAGAGATGCCAGAAGGAGAAGAGGGAGAGCAAGAAATTAAAAACTTATTTGAAAAAATAATGAAAGAAAACTTCCCTAATTTGGCAAAGGAAATAGACATACATCTTGAGGAAGCAGAGTCCCAAACAATTTGGACCCAAAGAGGACCACACCAAGACACATCATAAGTAAAATGCCAAAGGTTAAAGATAAGGAGAGAATCTTGGAGAGATCCAAGATGGCAGAGGAGTGAGTGGAAATTGCACTAACCTTGCAGAACCAATCTGGAAATACAACTGAATTGTTGAGAAATCGTCCAGAATAAACAACTGAACAATAGCAGGAGAGAAGTCTTATAACCCTAGACACACAGAAGAAACAACTTCAGCAAAACCTGACTGGTAGGGAATGAGAAGGAAAGACGATAGTGCTGGCTCGGCTCCCATGGGCAGCAGCTGAAATGCCAGAGGAATACAGCGGTGGAGGGGCGGGGGGCAATCCCCCTGAGAAGTATAGAATCTAAGCCCCAAGCTAAGCTCCCCAGCCTACAGCACCACAGCCCAAAAAGTATACAGATAACATTCAGTTGCAAAAAATACCAGGGTTTCTCTCTGCCAGAGCCGATGGCTGGAGATGCAGAGACCCATTTAAAGGGCCAGCACAAAAATTCATATGCAGCCATTTATCCTGGGCTCTGGCAAATGGGAGAGGGGCAGAGTAAACTAGAGATGCTTGGGGAGTGACTGTGGATGGTGGCTTTTTGGAGGGAAGAACTGAGAGAGCAGCCACCAGAATCCTGGTGCTCAGTCATCCCACACACTCAGGTATCAGCCTGAGGAGAAGCAATAGCCCCGTCCACAGGAATTACTCTGCCCCACCCTGTGTTGCTTAAGCTGGTCTGCTGATTGCAGAGTGACTAGACTAACAACTGAAGCAGTCAGCCACAAACGGTAGATCCCTGGTAGTCTCCAATAGACTGCCTAATGCAAGACTGGGACACCATCTGACATCACCAGAGGCAGATTCAGAAAACTGTGGTAAATACTAGATGCTATGCAGATGAAATCCCCTGTGCTCTTATGATTCGCGATACTTTCTTTCCTTCGTAGTTAACGTTAATTTCTTATCCTTCAAGTGGGTGCATGTTAATTGACTAGATGCTATTTTATAGCTTATTTCAATCCTCATATTTTGCCCCTACCTTCTCTTATCCCATTTTGCCTTCTTCCTTTTATTATTTTCATTTTAAATTTTCTTTTCTCTCTTGCTACAATTTTTTTTCATTGTTTCTCCCCCATCTACCCTCTCAAAACCAATTTCTTGTCAGTGGTCATCTCACATTCTTTTTCCCACTCTTAAAATACCCACATTCTCTCTCCACCTTTATCATTCTTTGCTAGTTCGTTATGAATAGTTGTTATTGCATTTTTTTAATTTTATCTCTAGATCTTCACTATTTCTGTATTTCAAATCTCAAATTTTACTATTCCCCTCACCTACTACACTTGCCTTCATCCTGCCCTTTCTTTATTTCATGTCAAATTTTAATTTTAACCTGCTTTAGCCTGGTTTTCATTCCTGACTCTTAGTATTCCTTTTCTCTCTATCATCTCAAATTCATTTCCCTTTCCTCTAGACAACTGTTAAGTGTTTCTCTTTTTTCCTCCCCTCTTCTCCCACTCCACCTATGTTAATCTTAGCTCATTTGTTGTTGATAGTGCTGTGGTGGATCTTTTTCTCAAATTTGGTTCCTTTTTTTTATTATTTACTTTTTTCCCCTTTTCTCTCATTTTAATATTTTTTTAATTTCTGTTTCAATGTAATATTATACGCTTTCCTTCTCTTACTCCCTTCCACCTGCTTTATCCCCTTTTTAATTTACGATGTAAATTTTACTTTCTTCGCATTGCTCCAGTTCCCTACTCTTCTTAGTTTGCCTCCCTCTGCCCTCTCAAAATCATTTTTCTTCAATTAATCATCTCCTATTCACTTACCTTTTATTATAATAGTCTTAATCTCTTTATACCCTTATTAATACTGGTTAGTTTGGTTGTTGATACTGGGATTGTGGGTGGAAGTTATTTTTGCATGTGTTGGTTTGTTTGTTTCCTGGGCTGTGTGGTTTCATTCTGGCAGCACCTGCACAACAGCATACAAGATGTAGGTGGAATGTCCCTCAGTCAGCTAGCTGGAGGGAAGGACCCACCAAAGAACAACCAACAATCAAAACCCAGTTATATCCAGAGAACCAACATAAAGGGCATAAAGTTCATCACAATCAACAGCATCAAGTTCAGGAGATCAAGGAGACTGCACCACTGAATCCTACAGGTCTCCTACCATAGAAGTTCACTCCACAAAGACAGGAAATCAAAGCAGGTCAATTTAAGAAGCAGAAGCCGCCTTCTGGCCAAGATGGAGGCATAGGTGGATATACTTTGCCTCCTCACACAGCCAAAAGAAGTTCAACAAAAAAATTTAAAGAAAAATGACCAGAACTGCTATAAAATTGAACTGTATGGAAGTCCGATGACAACCAAGGAGAAAAGAAAAAACATTCATCAAGACTGGTAGGCGGGGCAGAGATGGGCAGCTGGGGCAAATAGGAGGCCCGGCAAGGCAGCAGCTGACAGACCAGGTGGTCCCACATTTATATGCAGATAAACTGGGAGGAACAACTGGGGAGCCAGACAGACCTCACAACCCAGGGTTACAGCATGGGAAAAGAAAGTATCTGGCTGTAAAAATCTGTGGAATTGAGGAAGAAGAAGCTCCCAGCCTTACAAGAGAGTTCAGTGGGGAGACCCACAGGATCCTAGAAAGTATACAAGCCCATGCATCCAGGAATCAGCACCAGGAGGGCACAATTTGCTTGTGGGAAGCAGGGCAAGTGATTGAAAACTGGACTATGTCTGAGAAAGCATCAATGCTCCCTATTGGACCCCTCCCCCAAATACAGCACCACAACCCAGCAACCTGGATTGCCCTGCCCTAGTGAATACCTAAGACTTCGCTCCTTAGAACGTAACAGGTACACCAAGACAAGAAAATATGGCCCAAATGAAAGAACAAACCAAGGTTCCAAAAACAGAACTAAGCAATGAAGAGAGAGCTAACCTATCAGATGCAGAGTTCAAAACACTGGTAATCAGGATGCTCATAGAAATGGTTGAGTATGGTCACAAAATAAAGGAGTAATGGAAGGCTATACAAAGAGAAATAAAGCAAAATATACGGGGAACCAACAGGGAAGGGAAGGAAACAAGGAAGAAATGAACATTCAACTAGAACAGAAAGAAGAAACAAGAATGCAAAAAAATGAGGAGAACCTAGGAACCTCCAGGAAAGCTTTAAACATTCCAACATCCAAGTATAGGGGTGCCAGAGGAGAAGAGGAAGAGAAAGAAATTGAAAACTTATTTTAGAAAATAATGAAGGAGAATTCGCCCAATCCTCATTGAAAAAGTAATAACAGAAATTTCCCTAATTTGAAGAGAAAAAAAGTCACCTGAGTCCAGGTAACACAGAGGGTCCCAATCAAGATAAATCCAATGAGGCCCACTCCAAGATACATCATAATTCAAATGCCAAATTCAAAAACAAAGAGAGAATCTTAAAGGCAGCAAGGGAGAAACAGGAAGTTTCTCCTTCTGTTTCCTTAGGGGGGGCCTATAAGGCTAGCCGCTGACTTCTCAACAGAAACACTACAAGCCAGAAGGGAATGGCAAGAAATATTCCACATAAAGAAAAGCAAAGGCCTGCAACCAAGACTGCTGTACCCAGCAAGGCTCTCAATTAAAATGGAAGGCCAAATAAGGAGCTTCCCAGACAAAAGAAGGCTGAAAGAATACACCTCCACCAACCAGCATTGCAAGATATGCTAAAGGGACTGTTTTAAGAAGATGAAGAAAAAGAGTGAGAGGAACACAGGTTCAAAGGGGATAAATGGCAGTGAATAAGTATCCATCAATTATAACCCTAAATATAAATGGATTAAATGTTCCAAACAAAAGACATAGGGTAGCTGAATGGATAAGAAAACATAACCTGATATATGCTGTCTATAAGAGACTCACCTCAGAGCAAAAGACCTACACAGATTGAAAGTGAAGAGCTGGGAAAAATATTCCAAGCAAATGAACAGAGAAAAAAAAAAGCCAGGGTAGCAATACTTATATCGGAGAAAATAAACTTCAGTAAGAAGGCCATAAAAAGAGACAAAGAAAAACAGATCATAATACTCAAAGGAAGAATCCATCAAGGAGACATAAACATTGTAAACATATTTGTACCCAGCACAGAGGCACCCAATATGTAAGGAAAATCTTGGAGGACTTCAAGAAAGATATAGACAGTAACACACTTATACTAGGGGATTTTAAAACCGCACTGTCAAAAATGGATAGATCTTCCAAAGAATCAACAAGGATTTGTGGCACTGAACAACTCTCTAGATTAAATGGACAATGTATACAGAACCTTTCACCCCAAAGAAGCAAAATGCTCCTTCTTTTCAAATGCACATGGAACATTTTCAAAAATAGACCACATGATAGGGCACAAAACAAACTTCAACAAATTCAGGAAAATTGAAATCATATCAAACATTTTCTCGGACCACAAGGGCTTGACACTAGAAACAAACCTCAAGGGAAAAAAAAAATGTCAAATTCATGGAGTAAATGACATGTTATTAAACAATGAATGATTTAACAAGGAGATCAATGAAGAAATCTGAAAGTTTCTAGAAATAAATGAAAATGAACACACAACAGTCCAACCTGTGGGACTCAGCAAAGGCAGTCCTAAGAGGGGATGTTCACAGCAATACAGGCCTACCTAAAGAAGAGATAGGAAAATTTCAAAAACAACCTAATGCTACATCTACAAGAACTGGAGGAACAACAGCAAGCAAAGCCCAAGGTGAGTAGAAGGAGGGAAATAAGATCAGAGCAGAATTAAATAACAGAAGAATTCAAAGAATCTATAAATCCAGGAGCTGGTTCTTAAGAAAAGATAAACAGAATCAATAAACCTTTAACTAAACTCATCAAGAAAAAAAAGAAAGGACCCAAATACATAAAATCATAAATGAAAGGAGAAATTACAACCTATGCCACAGAAATACATAGTTTAAGAAATTACTACAAACTATATGCCAAAAAACTTGAAAACCTGGGAGAAATGGACAAATTCCTAGAAACATATAGTCTTCCAAAATTGAATCAAGAAGTAGCAGAAATCCTGAACAGACCAATAACAGCTAGTGAATTTGAGGCAGTAATAAAAAAAACTCCCTGCATACAAAACCCCTGGAGTGGACAGTTTCACGGGAGAATCTTACAAAAATTTAAGGGAGAACTAACCGCTATACTCAAACTATTCCAAAAAATCCAAGAGGAGGGAAGACTCCCAGACTCTTTTTATGAGTCCAGCATCACCCTAATCCCAAAACCAGATAAAGACACAACAAAAAAATAAAACTACAGACCAGTATCTCTGATGAGCATAGATGCTAAAATCCTCAACAACGTACTGGAAAACTGCATCCAGCAATACATTAAAAAGATCATACACCATGATCAAGTGGGAGTCTTCCCAGGGATGCAAGAATGGTACAGTATTTGCAAATCAATAACAATACATCACATGAAAGGAAAGACAGAAGTCACATGATCATATCAATAGATGCTGAAAAAAATTGATAAGTACAGCATCCATTTATGGAAACACTCAGCAAAGTGGGAATAGAGAGAGCACACCTCAACATAATAAAGGCTATATATGAGAAACCTACAGCCAGCATCATACTCAACCAGCAAAAACAAAAAACTTTCTCCCTAAGATCAGGAACAAGACAAGTGTGTCCACGTTCACCACTTCTGTTCAACACAATATTGGAAGCTCTGGTCACAGCGTTCAGGCAAGAAAAAGAAATTAAAGGCATCTAAATTGGAAAGGAGGAAGTAAAACTCATTGTTTGCAGGTGACATAATATTGTACACAGAAAACCCTATAGACTACACCAAAAAACTACTTGACTGAAATAGCAGAAATTGAAGACATTTTTATACGTGAACAGTGAAATATCAGAATCAGACAGGGCGGCGAGGGGAGAACCATTTGCTATAGCAACAAGGAAACTAAAGCACCTTGGAAAAAAACTAACCAAGGAGATAAAAGAACTGTACTCAGAAAACTGCAGAACACTAAAGAAAGAAATGAAGGAAGACACAAGTAAGTGAAACTATATACCATGCCCATGCATTGGAAGAATTAACGTCTTTAAAATATCCATACTACCTAGAGCAATTTATAAATTCACTGCAATTCCTGTTAAAATACAATAATATTTCACAAATATAGAACAAATATTTCAAAAATTTTTGTGGAACCATAAAGGACCCCAAATACCCTCAGCAATTTTGAGAAAGAAGAACAAAGTAGGAGGGATCATCATACCTGATATCAAACTATATTACAAGCCCACTGTAATCAAAACAGTCTGGTACTGGCATAAGAACAGACACATAGATCAGTGGAACAGAATAGTGAGCCCAGAAATCAACCCATGTCTCTATGGTCAATTAATATTTGACAAAAGGACAGGAGCATAAAATGGAGTAAAAAATGGCCTCTTCAAAGTGTGTTGAGAGATCTGGACAGGTACATGCAAAAAAAAAGATGAAACTAGCCTGGCTGGTGTAGATCAGTGGATTGAGCGCGGGCCGGGAACCAGAGGGTCCCAGTTCGATTCCTGGTCGGGGCACATGCCTGGGTTGCGGGCTGGCTTCCCAGTGAGGGCCATGTGAGAGGCAACCATACATTGCTCTTTCTCCCTCCCTTCTCCTCTCTCTGAAAATAAATAAATAAAATCTTAAAAAAAAAAAAAAGATGAAACTAGACCACAAACTGACACCATACACCAAAATAAATTCAAGATGGATAAAAAATTTAAATATAAGTAGTGACACCATAAAAGTCCTAGAGGAGAACACAGTTAAATCTTAGCTATCCCACCTATCAATATTTTCACCAGTATGTCCCTTAGAGCAAGGAATATAAAGGAAAGAATAAACATATCATTGCCGCAAATTAAAAAGCTTCTGCATGGCTAAAGAAAATATCAGCAAGATGAATAGGGAACCAACCATATGGGAAAATATATTTTCCAGTGAACTTTGGAAAAGGTTTGATCTCCAGTGTATACAAAGAACTCACTCGACTCCACACCAGGAAGACAAACAATCCAATTAAAAAAATGGGCAAAGGACCTGAACACTTCTCCAAGGAAGACACACGAAGGGCCCATAGACGTATGAAAGGAAGCTCAACATCTCTAGCCATCAGAGAGATGATCTCACCTACAAGTGGAAACTAATGAACAAAACAAGCCAGCATAATAGAACCAGAAACATGGAAATACAGAACAAACTGACAGTGACCATAGGGAATGGGGGAGGGGGGACAACAGGAGAAGGAAACAGAAGGGTCAAGGAACATATATAAAGGACCCAGGGACAAGGGCAACGATGGGCAGGAGAGGATTGAATGTGCAAGTGCAGGTGGGCAGAGCAAGGGACAGAACAAACAACTATCAACAACTGAATCTAGGAAAACAAAAACATCCTAAGCAAACAACTGGAACAGGAACAGAATCATAGAAATGGGGATCACATGGAGGGTTATCAGCTGCGAGGGGGAAGGGAGAGTATGTGGGGAAAGGTACAGGTATTGAAAAGCATAATTGGTAGGTACAAAATAGACAGGGAAGTTAAGAATAGTATAGAAAATGGAGAAGCCAAAGAACTTGTATGCATGACCCATGGACATGTACTAAGGAGGGAATTGCTGGAAGGAGGGGGGTACCAGGCAGAGTGGTGCAAAGGGGAAAAATATTGGAATTGTATAATCAGTAAAATATACTTTAAAAAGTTTTCATTATTATTAGACTTAGTTTTTAATATAGGATAGAATTGAAAATAGTCCATCTTCAAAGTCATATTTTTTGTATAATACAAAAAATCTTTTGTACAGTACTTTTTTTGCTCTTATTATATGAGTAGAAAAAAGTAGAAAGCTTATTCACTGCTGATATACAGAATCTATCCACACAAATGCCTTTTATTTTTTCAATTACAGTTATTCAATATTTTCATTTTTAGGTATACAGCATGGTAGGTAGACAGTTACATAATTTGTGATGTGATCTTCCCACTAGTGCTGGTACATACATGACAGCACAAATTGTTACTACAATAATACTGACTATATTCCCTATGCTGTACTTTACATTCCTGTGACTGTTTTATTTATTTATTTTTTTAAATGCAAACTTTTTTATTTTTTAAGATTTTATTTATTTATTTTCAAAGAGAGGAGAAGGGAGGGAGAAAGAGCAATGTATGGTTGCCTCTCACATGGCCCTCATTGGGGACCTGGCCCGCAACCCAGGCATGTGCCCCAACTGGGAATCTAACCGGGACCCTCTGGTTCCCAGCCCGAGCTCAATCCACTGAGCTACACCAGGCAGGCCCTGTGACTGTTTCATAATTACCAATTTGTAAAACCCCTTGGTCTTTTTAACTTAGCCTTGCAAGCCCCCTCCCATCTGGCAAGCCTACATTTCTTCTCTATAGCTATGAGCCTGTTTTTTATGCTTATTTTGTTTGTTAGATTCCATATAGCAGTGAAATCATATGGTATATGTATGCCTTTCTCTGTCTTACTTCACTTAGCATGCTACCCTCTAGATCTATTCATCTTGTTTCAAATGGTAAGATTTCATTTGTATGGCCGAGTAATATCACATTGTATATATGTACTACATCTTCTATATCGTTTCCTATTGATGGGCACTTGGGTTGTTTTCCATATCTTGGCTAATGTAAAATATGCTCCAGTGAAGTCATAGAGCACAAGTGGCAAACACAAGGCCCACAGGCTGAATCCTGCCCTCCACCTTGTTTTATCTGGCCCGGCACCTTGTTTCTACCTGGCGGCAGCACCAAGCTCTCGCTTAACTGTTAAGGAGCAGTTACTTTTATACAGTCCCAAAATGACATTCGGCCCTTTGAAGGCAACCGCGAGGCTGATGTGGCTCCCAGTGAAAATGAATTTGAGAGGGTGCACATGAGTATATCTTTTCAATGTAGTGTTTTGGATCTCTTCAGATAAATACCCAGGCATGCAATTGCTGGGTCATAATGTAGTTCTATTTTTAATTTTTTGAGGAACCTACTTAATGTTTCCATAGTGGCTGCACCAACCTGCATTCCCACCAGTAGTGCCTGAGATTTTCCCACATCCTCACCAACCTTTGTTGTTTGCTGATTTATTGATGATAGCCATTCTAACAGGTGTGAGGTATAATATCTCATTGTGGTTTTAATTTGCATTTCTTTGGTGATTAGTGATGTTGAAAATCTTTTCATATGTCTGTTGGCCATCTGTATGTCCTCTTTGGAGAAATCCTTTGCCCTTTTTTTTTACTTGGTTTGTTTTTTAGTTTTGAGTTTTATAAGTTCTTTATACATTTTGGATATTAACCCCTTATCAGATTTATCATTGGCAGATATGTTCTCCCATTCAGTGAATTGTCTTTTCATTTTGTTGATAGTATACTTTGCTATGTAAAAACTTTTTAGTTTGACATACACACATTTATTTTTTCTTTTGTTTCCCTTGCATGAGAAGATATATCAGAAAAAATATTACTAAGAGAAATGTTAGAGAGTTTACTGCCTATGTTTTCTTCCTGATTTTTATGGTTTCAAGGCTTACATTTAAGTCTTTAATCCATTTTGAGTTTATTCTTGCATATGGTGTAAAAATATGATCTAGTTTCTTTTTTTTTTTTAGAGAGAGGGGAAAGGAAGGAGAAAGAGAGGGAAAGAAACATCAATGTGTGGTTACCTCTCCCATGCCCCCTAGTGGGAGCCCGATGTGGCCAGCAACCCAGGCATGTGCCCTGACTGGGGAATTCAACTGGCAACCCTTTGGTTCGCAGGCCGGCACTCGGTCCACTGAGCCACACCAGCCAGGGCAATCTAGTTTCTTTCTTTTTGTATCTATCTGTTCAATTTTCCTAACACCATTTATTAAAAGAGTCTGTCTTTACCACATTGTATGTTCTTGCCTCCTTTGTTATAAGTTAATTGATCATACAGGCATGGATTTATTTCTGACTCTTTATTCTGTTCCATTGATTTGTCTGTTTTTAATGTCAGTACCATGCTGTTTTGATTACTACAGTTTTGGGAGGGGGGTGTTTAATCCTCACCAAAGGACATACTTACTGATTTTAGAGAAAATGGAAGGGAGGAAGAGAAAGAGGGGGAGAAACATCAGATAGTTTCCTCTCATATACACTCTGACTGGTGACCCAGCCCTCAACTTAGGCATGTGCCCTGATGGGGAATCAAACCCGTGAACTTTTGGTTTTCAGGATGGCACTCCTACCTACTGAGCCACACTGGCCAGGGCTGATTACTGTAGTTTTGTGCTATCATTTTATATCAGGTAGGATGATACTCCCAACTTTGTTTTTCTTTCTCAAGATTGCTATGGCTGTTCAGGGTCTTCTGTGGTTTTATATAAATGGCAGAATTATTCTAATTCTGTGAAAAATGCCATTGGCATTTATTTCGATAGGAGTTGCATAGAATCTACAGATTGTTTTGGATGGTATGGACAGTTTAATGATGTTAATACTGACTGCATGAATATATGCTTCCATTGATTTGTATCTTCTTCAGCATCTTTCTTCAGTGTCTTACAGTTGTTCAAGTACAGGTCTTTTACATTCTTAGTAACATTTTATTTATGAGATTGTAAATGGGGTTTTTTTTAATTTCCCTGTATGATAGTTCCTTATTGTTGTATAAAATGCAACCAATTTCTGAATATTATATTGTATCCTGCTACTTTGCTGAACTCGTTTATCAGTTCTAGTAGTATTTTGCTGGAATCTTTAGGTTTCTCTGTACATAGCATTATATCATCCTCAAATAATGACAGTTTTACTTTCTTCTTTCCAATTTGGATGCCTTTCATTTCTTTTTGTTGTCTCATTTTTATGGCTAGGACTTCAAATACTAAGTTGAATAAAAGTGGTGAAAGTGAACAACGCTATCTTGTTCCTGATCTTAAGGAAAGCTTTTTCTCCTTATAGCTCCTGATCTTGCTTTAGCTTTTCCCCACTGAGTACGTTAGCTATTGGTTTGTCCTATATCGGCTTTATTATGTTGAGGTATGTTCCTTCTATTTCCACTTTGCTGAAAGTTTTTATTACAGATGGATGCTGGATTTTATCAAATTTTTGGTGCTTTTACTGCATCTGTTGACATGATAAATTTTTATATATTTTTATCCTTTATTTAGTTTATGTGGCATATCACATTAAATGATTTGTGAATACAGAACCAGCCTTGCACTCCAGGAATAAAGTCCACTTGATCATGGTGTATGATCTTTTTTTAAGTATATTTTATTGGTTATGCTATTACAGTTTTCCCCTTTTATCCCCCCTTCACCCTGCTCCCCCAACCCTCCCGCATTCCACCCCCCTCATACTTCATGTTCATGGGTTGTACATATAAGTTCTTTGAACTCTCTGTTTCCTATGCCATACTTAACCTCTCCCCATCTATTTTATGCCTACCAGTTATGCTGCTTATTCTCTGTATCTTCCCACACACACACATTGTTCCCCTCCCCCTACCCACTGAAAACCTTCCATGTGATGATGTCCATTTCTCTGATTCTGTTTGGTTCTAGTTGTTTGCTTAGTATTTGTTTTCGTTGTTTTGGGGGGTTTTTTAGCTTCAGTTGTTGATAGTTGTGAGTTTTCATTTTACTGTTCGTAGTTTTTGATTTTCTTCAATTTCTTAGATAAGTCCCTTTAACATTTCATATATTAAGGGCTTGGTGATAATGAACTTCTTTAACTTGACCTTATCTGGGAAGCACTTATCTGCCCTTCCATTCTAAAGGATAGCTTTGCTGATAGAGGAATCTTGGATGTAGGTCCTTGCCTTTCATGACTTCAAATACTTCTTTCCAGCCCCTCTTGCCTGTAAGATTTCTTTTGAGAAATCAGCTGATAGCCTTATGGGCACTCCTTTGTAGGTAACTCTCTCCTTTCCTCTTGCTGCTTTTAAGATTCTCTCTTCATCTTTCATTTTGAGTAACTTGATGATATGCCTTGGTGTGTTCCTCTTTGGGTCCAACTTCTTTGGGATTCTCTGGGCTTCCTGGACTTCCTGGAAATCTATTTCCTTCACCAGATTGGGGAAGTTTTCCTTCATTATTTGTTCAAATAAATTTTCAATCCCTTGGTCTTCCTCTTCTCCTTCTGGCACCCCTATAATTCAGATATTGGAATGTTTAAAGTTGTCCCAGAGGTTACTAAGCCTCTCCTCATTTTTTTGAATTCTTGTTTCTTCATTCTGTTCCAGTTGGATGTTTATTTCTTCCTTTTGTTCCAAATCGTTGATTTGAATCCTGGTTTCCTTCCTATCACTGTTGGTTCCCAGAATATTTTGCTTTATTTTACTTTGAGTAGCCTTTATTTATTCTTTCATGTTGCAACCAAGCTCATTCAGTTCTTTGACCATCTTGATTACTGATGTTTTGAATTCCACATCAGATAGGTTGGCTGTCCCCTCATCGCTTAGCTCTTTCTCTGAAGTTTTCCTCTGTTCTTTCATTTGGGCCATATTTCTTTGTCTCAGTGCAGCTGTTAAGTTGGAAGGGGCAGTGCCTTAGGTATTCAGTGGGGCCTTAGGTATTTACCAGGTCTGGGCAACCCTCTTTGCTGCTTTGTGGTGCTGTCTGTGTGGGAGGGGTCAGAGAGGGAACAATGCAGCTCGCTTGCTGGGCTCTTGCCTCACTTTCCAACAAACTCTCATGTGAGACTGGGAGTTTCTCCCACCATGGCAACCCCTGCCGTGGTCCAGTCAGCTCTGAGCCTCAGTTTCCTGTTCAGCCAGTCCTGCCCACAAAGTGCAGCCCTGCCACAGGTTCTCTCCGCCTGCCCGTCTCCCTCCTACCAGTCTGGTTGGTCTGGTTGACTGTTTCTTTAATTCCTTGGTTGTCAGAGTTCCATGCAGTTTGATTTTCTGGCACTTAAGGTTGTTTATTGATTTTAGATTGGTTGTTACCCTCCTCTTGGTTGTGTGAAGAAGCTAAGGGTTTCTTCCTACGTCTCCATCTTGGCCAGAACCCTGATTTTTATTTTATTTTTTTACGTATTGTTGAATTAAGTTTGCTAATACTTGGAGGATTTTTGCATCTATGTTCATCAGGATGTTGGCCTATAGTTTTCTTGTTTTGTAATGTCTTTGTCTGATTTGGAATTAGGATAATACTCGTAAAATGAGCTTGGGAGTCTTCCCTCCTTTTAAATTTTTTTGGAATAGTAGATAGGTATAGGTATTCTTCTTTTAATGTTTGGTAAAATTCACCTGTGAGCCATCTGGTTTAGGACTTTAGGAGGGAGTCTTTTGGTTGCTGATTTGGTTTTGTTGGTAGTAATTGGTCTGTTCAGATTTTCTGTTTCTACTTGAATTCAGTCTTGGAAGATTGTATGTTTTTAAGCATTTATCCATTTCTTTCAGGTTGTTCAATTTACTGGCATATAATTGTTTGTAATATTTTCTTGGTAGAATTTTATGGGATTTTTTTTTATAATCCTCATGTGAGGATGTGTTTATTGATTTTAGGGAGAGAGATGAGAGAGAGAGAGAAACATCAATCAGTTGCCTTCCATATGTACCCCATCCAGGGATTGAACCTGCAGTCTTTTGGTGTACATGACTTCATTCTTAACTAACTGAGCCATTCATCCAGTGCAGAATTTTATGGTTTTATTAACACAAATACAATGTGTACACAATCTGTCTATTCATTTTCTTCACTGTACTGCCTGCTATTGGGATTGTTGAGTCTGATGGCCAGCTGGTCTACTCTTCCTACAGTAGCTTTTTGGTTCTTTGAGGAGACATTGTGAGCAATCTCAGCACAGTAAGATTTGTTGCACATCAGCAGCACTTCAAACTCCTTGATGTTGTAGACGAGGAACTTCCAAAAGCCATGGGGCAGCATGTGCTTCGTTTTCTTGTTGCTCCTATAACCAGTTTTGGGCATCATGATCTGGCCCTTTAATCTTCTGCATACCCTGTTGTCAATGCCTTTGGGTTTCCACCAATTCTGCTTAAGTTTGACATATCAGTATGACTGGTGCCAGATGGACTCCTTGGTCCTCTTTTTGACAACCTTGAGTTTCATGAGGGGTCTGAGGGTAGCCATGGTGCTGAGTAGTAGATAGCTGCCCCCTCTGTAGGCAGCACCAAGAAAGACAGAGGAAGGTTTGTAATGTTTTCTTACAATCCTATTTTGTTTCTGTGGTATCAATTGTCACTTCTTTTATTTCTAATTTTATTTATTTGGGTCCTCTCTTTCTTGATGAGTCTGGTTAAAGATTTATCAATCTTGTTTATGTTTTCCAAGAACCAACTCTTGGATTTATTGATTTTTTTGTATTCTTTTTATTTTTTTATTTTTTTTAGATTCTATTTTATTTATTTCTGCTGTGATCTTTATTATTTTCTTCCTTCTGCTCACTTTGGGCTTTGTTTGTTGGTCTTTTTCTGTTCCTTTAGGCATAAGGTTAGATTGTTCATTTGAGATTTTTCCTATTTTTTGAGGTAGGCCTGTATTGATATGAATTTCTTTAGGACTGCTTTTACTGTGTCCTATAGATTTGGGACTATTTCATTTTCATTTTCGTTTGTCTCAAGGTATCTTTTGACTTCTTCCTTGATCTTACTGTTTAACCCATTCATTGTTTAGTAACAGGTTATTTAGCCTCCATGGGTTTGTGTGTTTTTCAGGTTTTATTCCCTGTAATTGATTTTTAGTTTCATACTATTATGGTCAGGGAAAATGATTGATATGATTTCAACCTTCTTTAATTTATTGAGACTTGTTTTATGGCTTAACATGTGGTTTGTCCTAGAAAATGTTTCATGTGCACTTGAAAAGAATGGATATTCTTCTACTTTTGGGTGAAAAATGCTAAAAAAAAAATCAATTAACTTCATTTGGTCTAATGTGTCATTTAACACCACTGTTTCCTTGTTGATTTTGTCTGGAAGATCCATCCAGTGATATCAACAGGGTGTTTAAGACCCCTATTATAGCTGTATTAATGTGTGTCTCTTCCTTTATGTCCATCAATATTTGCTTTATATATTAATAGGTGCTCCTGTGTTGAGAGTAGTGTGAATGTTTACAAGAGTTATATCCACTTGTTGGATTGATCCCTTTATCATTATGTAACGTCTTTCTTTGTCTCTTACTATGGCCTTTGTTTTAAAGTCTATTTTGTCTAATGTAAGCATTGCTTCCCCAGCTTTTTTTTATTTCCATTTCCATGAAATATATTTGTTCATCCTCTTATGTGTCTTTTATCCCCTTTATGTGTCTTTCAATCTGAAGTAGGTATCTTAAAGTGACTATTAATAGGTGTGTAGTTATTGACATTTTATTATTTATGTTCCATTTTTTCTTCTTTTTCTTCTTAAAGAAGTCTGTTTAACATTTCTTGTTATACTGGTTGGGTGGTAATGAACTCCTTTAGCTTTTTCTTGTCTGGGAAGCTCTTTTATCTCCTTGAATTTTAATGATAGCCTTGCTTTAGGTCCTTGCTATTCATTTTCGTCATTCTGAATATTTCATGCCAATCTCTTCTGATCTGAAAAGTTTCTTTTGAGAAATCAGCTGACAGTGTTATGGGAGCTCCCTTGCAGTTAACAAACTCTTTTCTCTTGCTGCTTTTAAGATTCTCTCTTTGTCTTTAACCTTTAGTATCTTAATGATGGTGTGTCTTGGTGTGTGCCTCTTTGTGTTCGTCTTGTTTGGGACTCTCTGCACTTCTTGGACTTTGGTGTCTTTTTTCCTTTCCCAGGTTAGGGAAATTTTCATACATTTCCTTAAATAGGTTCTTAATCCTTTGCTATCTCTCTTCTCCTTCTGATATTTCTCTGATGTGAATGTTGTTACGTTTTGTGTTGCACCAAAGGACCTTTAAGTTATCCTCATTTTTTAATTTTTTTTTCTTCTTGCTATTCTGATTGAGTGTTTTCTACTACCTTGTCTACCAAATTGCTGATTTGATCCTCTGGTTCATGTAATCTGTTGATTCCCTCTGTTGTGTTCTTCATTTCTGACTGCTGCTTTTTTATGGTTTCTATGTCCTTTTTTATGCTTACCATCACTCTGTCGAAGTTCTCACTGAATTTATTTGTTCTTCAGCATTCTTATAACCACTGTTTTGAACTCTGTATCTAGTAGAATGCTTCTCTCCATTTCATTTAGTATTTTTTTCTGAATATTTCTCTTGTTCTTTTATTTGTGGCATGTTTCTTTGTCTCTTTATTTTGGCTGCTTTTGTGTGTGTGTGTGTGTGTGTGTGTGTGTGTGTGTGTTTTTCCTATGTATTAGGTGGATAAACTACATCTCCCAGTCTTGGCAGGGTGACCTTATGGTAGGTGTCCTGTGAGGCCCAGTCTCAGTCTCCCTGATCACCTGAGCCAGTGCTTAGGAGTGTCCCTTTTGTGAGCTATGTGTGCCCTCCTGTTGTAGTTGAGCCTTGATTGCTGTTGGCATATCAGTGGGTAGAATTAAACCTCAGGCTAGCTGGCTGTGACCACCACATATATAAGCCGCTGTGTGGGGGCTGACCGCATGGAGCGGGATTTGCTCCAGCATGTTCTAATGCCTGCTGAGACCTCCTTTTCAGTGTGCTACTTGTGGAGCTAATTACATGGTGCTATGTTGTGTCCTCATACTAGCCAAATAGGTGTGTTGGTTCTGAGGCCTCTTGGGAGGGACTCAATTGCCCATCAATGTCAAATACTGCCTGTGATTGGCCCAGCGATACCTGTTAGGAGCTGCAAAGTGATCTATCACTGGTAGATGCCTGTGCTGGGCCTGGATGCTCATGGGGAAATGGTATTCACTAGGTTAAAACATATGCAGATTTGGCACTAGTTCTGGGCCTGAGGCCACTCAGCAAATGTCTAAGGGTACACTGAGGCCAGCTGCCACCCACCTGTGGCCTACAGACCTTTGTGGTAGGTTGGGGTCTCAGGTAGTCAGGGTGGAACTAATAGAATTCACCAGGCTAATGCAGATTCAGATATGGCTATGTGGTGGGAGGACTGAACACAGGTACAATGGCAGGAGTCCCTTTAGCTCTCACCCAGAAGTCATACAACTCAGCCCTGTTTGTCTCTGGTACACTCCCCCATCCCCCAAGCTGCAATTCCTTTGCCAGAGCCCAAGGTGAGTGTGTGTAAGCAAGTGTTTGTGCACTGGTCCTTTAAGAGGATGCCAGAATCCCTAGCACCGTTCCCTCTCATCTGGATGGATGGAATCTCCACCTGATTTTCATAGATAGGTATTATGTGGGCTCCTCTTCCTGGCACTGCTGTTCTGGGCTGGGGCCCCAACTTGGGGCTGAGACCCCTCACTCCTCAGATGGAACCTGTGCAGCTAAGATATCCATCCCTCCAGGTTCTCAAACCCTCATGGGTGTTGAGAACCGGCCTGTTTCATTTCTCTACCCCTCCTACCAGTCTTGACTGGTTTCTTTGTATCCTTAGTTGTAGGACTTCTGTTCAGCTAGTCTTCAAATGGTTATCCAGGTTGTTTTATAACTTAGTTGTAATTTTGATGTCATATGAAGTAGTGAGTGCAGTGTCCATCTACTCTACCATCTTGACCAGAACCTCCACAAAAATGGCTTTTTCTTATCTTGATTTTATGTCCTCTGAGAAAACCAAGCAGTCATATGAAACAGCTACATGGAGATGTTCCATCCAATAGCAGTAGATAGGTACTAGGTGACAACCAACATCAACATACAGGCTTCCCAATTGACTATACCAATATGTGAGAAGAGAGAGGAGGGGGAAAAAACCTACAGTAAAATTGAAAGAAATCTATAAAAGAGATAGTGATGGGTGGGCGTCCACAGAACTCCCCCAGTCATCGCAGATGAGAAAAATGCCCAGTGCATGATTTGCTTAGGGAGGAAAGGTGACCAGTCTGTCAAAGGGAAAAGGTCCTGAATACTTTCTTCCCTGCATTTTTATTGAATTCAGAGATACATAGTATGCAGGAAAAGCTCATCAACCAGTGCTCAAAATGCTACTGACATCACTTACAGATAATAATTGAAGAAACACAGAGATTGTCTCTGGTCAGGGTTGGCTTTTGCGCGTGTCTGTTTCATAGCAACAGGGCAGAGCAGATCTCAAAGGAAACGATGTATATTCCTTATCTGGCCAGATTAGCCCCCAGGAGCTGTCTGTTCCAGTACACGTTCTTCAGCATAGTTCCCATGCCAAGTCAGGCAGGGAGAGCAAAGCAGCCAAGAGACAAGGAGACTTTTGCAGAAAGACTAAGGAACTCAGGCTATGACAAAGCCAAGGGGTGAGGGTCTTTCTGCCCCTTCTCTGTAGACCCCTAAGTCCTTCCCTGATGGCCTATCGCACAGTGCCTGTCTTAGGTTATTCCTTCTTCTTTGAGGGATGTTACCCATCATTGGCTAACCTGTCATCCGCCTAGGCCAAGCAAGGGGAAGTGAGAGAGGCAGGAAGAAATGTTCTGTCTTTTTAGTGGCTCATGTCCCCAAGGCCTTTTCACTCAGCTCTAGCCATGGGACAAAAGGCTACAGTCCCTCAAACCAGGCGGGACAGCTCCCAACAAGATAGGAACCTTTAAGTTAAAAATAAACCGTTTCTCATTTATTGCCAGATGGCAAAAATTCTCCAAGGGGAAATATTAAAAGACTTCTGTCATATTAAAAAAAAAATGTTTTGTACTTCAGATTGCTTTTGTATCTTACTTTGGCATTTTGAAAACTTATAAGACAAGTTGAAATAAATTTTATTGCATTTATCAGTTTTTAAGGCACATTTTTCCCATATTATTGACCCAGCACAAGTATTAGACAGTAATGTAAGGTTCATACTGGTATATGATGCATGAAAATTGTCTTTTAATTGATTAAATGAGGTATGAACTTTAGAATAACATATAAGAAAATACTAATTCAGCGAATATTACTTTATGGTATATTTAGAAAATTATTAATTTTTTATATATGCATATTGGGCAAATTGTACAGATTACTCTCTTAAGGTTCTAACCACTTTTAATCAATTATAGGACAGGTTACATATTTAATATTTTATCTTCAAGTAACTTTTTTATAATATAAAGTATAAATTTATTTCTCTTTTTCTTTTATCAGAATACAGTCGTTTTGAAGCAAAAATACATGATTTACGGGAGCAGATGATGAATAGTAGCATTAGTTCAGGCTCAGGTTCTCTTCGAACTAGCCAGAAGCGATCCCTGTATGTCAGGTAAATTTCTCTACTTCTAATTATAGCAAGTCTTAATTATTTATACAATTATGGCAAGTATTAATATTTATGCATGATTTCTTTCAAGTTTTTCACTGAATTTCACTACAGAAAAATAAATTGCAAAAGAAAAAGAAGTTGCAAACCAAGGAAATTTTTTTTATGATTGATTTTCTGACTGTGTCTTTCCAGAGTTGGAATATTATTATAATTTGATTAATAAAAATTATATAACCCCTTGAATAATGTAGTAAGGAAATACAAAATAAAGATAGACCAGAAAATTTTTAAGTTGATCTTTTACTTAATCAGTATTGTAGCTTAATACGGCATATCATCCAACACTAATATTTACCTGTATTCTTTTTTTTTTTTAAGATTTTAATTATTTATTTTTAGAGAGACAGGAAGGGAGAGAGAAAGAGAGGGAGAGAAACATCAATATGTGGTTATCTCTCACACACCCCCTGCTGGGCAACTGGCCCACAACCCAGACATGTGCACTGACTGGGGATCAAACCAGCAACCCTTTGGTTCACAGGCCAGCAGTCAGTCCACTGGGCCACACCAGCCAGGGCTACCTGTATTCTTCCATAATAAAATATTCTCCATTTGTTTAATTTTTAATTACCTTGACAGTTTTCATTATAGCAAAGAGAGCATATATATATGAGTAATGGCTTAAAATGCAGATAGGCTCAGCTATATGCATTTTTGGGAGAAGACAAATGTTATTTTTTTGTAACAAAAGATTAATGTGGCAGCATAAATCTAATATTACATAGGTACTATCAGTATATAAATTGAGTTTTTTTCATTTGGCTAATAAAACAATACAGATATCCTATCTATTTTTATTTTGTATACTTTTTTTAGTAGAACTTTTATGTGTACTTTATTATACTATTTATTTTAAATTTAGTTGATTATATAAGTAATTTGTATTCTTAATAATTAGTCTTTCATTCCTTTTGATTCTTTCAGGCAGCCTATTGCTAATATTCTTCTGGTGAGGGATGATATATGTTACATGCAATAGACAATTTATCCCATATATGTTTCTGTATGTATAAATATATCTGTATACACAAGTATGTACTCTATACATGTTTTACAATACATAATAAATGGAAACTTCTCTCTTCTTCTCTTGTTCTGTTTCTATGATGCTTTTTATTCCCTCTACCCTACTAATGACCTGGGAATCCTATATGTATCAAGTTTTTCTCTCCTTCCACTAATTCTTGCAGTATTTATTAAACTGTTCTGGTCCAAAGTTGTTAAAAGCATTTTATGTGTAGATATCCGCAGAATATGGAAAAATATAAATTTGTATTTATACTCTCCTTTTTTCTTGCTTATCTATAATTTCTAAGTTTAGTGTAATTAATAGGTGTTACCTTTAATATCTGATTTATTAAAAACACATGACAATCAAACATTAGGTTATATTTAGGTGTATTTAATGAGTTGTCTTCATTTTTTATTCTTAATTTTTATGTTTTAGGAAGTACTTTATAAGTTGTATATTATCAAAAGACTTCTGGCCCTGGCTGGTGTGGCTCGGTGGATTGAATGCCGGCCTGTGAACCAAAAGGTCACCAGTCTAGGGCATATGCCTGGGTTGTGAGCCAGGTCCCCTGTAGGGGGTGTGCAACAGGCAACCACACATTGATGTTTCTCTCCCTCTCTTTCTCCCTCCCTTCCCCTCTCTAAAAATGAGTAAGTAAAATCTTTTAAAAAATAAGACTTGTGATGAAAAGTAACTGTGACTCCCAAACTTTATTTTCTAGAAACAGTCATCCTCCACTTTCCTAACAAACTCCTTTGCCTTTACCTCAAAATTTTTATTGTTTTAGTTACATTTTATTGATTGTGCTGTCATAGTTATGAAAACTTTTCTTCCTTTTCCCCCATATACCCACCACCCTCTACGCTGCCCCCCCCAGGCAATCCCCACACCATTGTTCATGTCCATTTGTCATGCGTGTAAGTTCTTTGGCTCACCCCTTTCCTATGCTGTACTTTACATCCCCGTAGCTATTCTGTAACTACCTATTTGTACTTCTTAATCCCCTCACCTGTTCAGCCGTTCTCCACACCCCCTCCCATCTAGTAACC
Organism: Micronycteris hirsuta; assembly: GCA_004026765.1. Classification (NCBI taxonomy): domain Eukaryota; kingdom Metazoa; phylum Chordata; class Mammalia; order Chiroptera; family Phyllostomidae; genus Micronycteris; species Micronycteris hirsuta. Next base: position 126,421 of record PVJI01002890.1, read on the forward strand.
ATCAAAAACTCTCCATATCCATGATTCTGTCTCTCTTTTTCTTGTTTGTTTGGGTTGTTTTTTGGATTCAATTGTTGACAAATATGTATATATTGTCATTTTATTGCTCATAGTTTGGATCTTCTTTTTATTAAATAAGCCCCTTTAACGTTTCATATAATAATAGTTCAGTGATGATAAACTCCTTTAGTTTTGTCTTGTCTGCAAAGCTCTTTATCTGCCCTTCAATTCTAAATGATAGCTTTGCTGGTAGAGCAGTCTTGGCTGTAGGTCCCTGCTTTTCACGTCTTTGAATATTTCTTGCCAGTCCATTCCAGCCTGCAAAGTTTCTTTTGAGAATTCACCTGACCATCTTATGGGTATTCCACTGTAGGTAATTACTGGTGTTTTTCTTGCTGCTTTTAAGAGTCTCCCTGTATCTTTAAACTGTGACATTTGAATTATGGTATGTATTAGACTGGGCCTCTGTGCATCCATCTTGCTTGGGACTCTCTGTGCTTTCTGGATTTGTATGTCTATTTCCTTCACCAAATTAGGGAAGTTTTCTTTCATTAATTTTTCAAATAGATTTCCAATTTCTTGCTCTTTCTCTTCTCCTTCTGGCATCCCTGTAGTGCAAATGTTGGACCTCTTGAAGTTGTCCTGGAGGCTGTTTATACTATCCTCATTTTTTTTTATTCTTTTTTCTTATTGTTCTGATTGGGATTTTTTTGTTGTGGTTGGGTTTGGTTTTGCTTTGCTTTCCTTTGCTTTCATTCCAAATCACTGACTTGATTCTCAACTTCATCCACTCTACTTTTGTTTCCCTGTAAATTGTTCTTTATTTTTATTAGTATACCCTTTGTTTCTGACTGAATTGTCTTTATGCTGTTGAGGTCCTCACTGAGTTCCTTGAGCATCCTTATAGCCAGTGATTTGAACTCTGCATCTGATAGTTTGCTTATTTCTATTTTGTTTTGTTCTTTTTTGGGAGCTTTGATCCTTTCTTTCATGTGGGCCATGTTTCTTTGTCTCCTAGTCTTGGCAGCCTCCCTGTGTTCTATGTATTGGGTAGAGCTGCTATGACTCCCCATCTTGGTAGCATGGCCAAATGTAGTAGGTGTCCTATAGGGTCCAGTGGCACAGCCTTCCCCATAACCTAAGCTGGCTAACAGAGGTGCACCCTTTTTGTGGGCTGAGTACATCCTCCTCTTGTAGTTGAGCCTTGATTGCTGTTGGCAGGTCAATGGGAGGGATTTACCCAGGCCAATCAGCTGCAAGGACTGTCTGTGACCACTGGCTACCAGCCTTCTCCACCCTCTGTTGAGGACCAGCTGTGCAGGGGCAGGGTGGTGGTGCTTTGATATGTTCTCTAGCTGTCCACTGGGTCACTGGCTCTGGGTTTTCCCAGGTGGTACAGGCCAAGGTCAGCCCCCACCTGTGTTTTGCTCAGGGCTACCCTGCCTGAGCTAAAAAGCAATCTGAGATGGCTGCTACTTGTGCTAAACTTGGAGATTTCCTGGGTGAAACCAAGCTGTAAAGCTAGGCTGGTTGCTCCTAGTGCCAGGCCTGGGGCCACTTAGCAAGAGACACAGTGGCTAGGTCTCACTGAGGCCAGCTTGTTTGAGAGAATTTAGGAGATGTGAAGCATGAGCTAAGACAACTAGCCATTCATATGGAAAAGCAGCTTGAGTGGGTCAGAGTCTCTGGGAATCTCTAGAGTGGGGCAAACAGTGTTAGCCAGGTTGATGGTGTCTCAAATATGGCACCAGCCTGCCAGTTCTGTGGCTCTGTGGCTCTGTGCGGGAATAGCACAAAAAAGGGACATTGCCTGTTGCCTGCCTTTCTGTCTGAGAGAACACCATCCCCCAACTCTCCCCTAGATGCCAGGCACTTCAGTCTCTCCCTGTATACCACTGGTCCCTTTCAAGCTGCTACCCAGTGCTGGAGAACAGAGGGAGTGGATCTGAGTAGGTGAGTTCATATGTGGGTTGGTTCTTTAAAAGGTACTGCTTAGGGTTCCAGAAGTTTCTTTCACCAACTCAATTCCCACTCGGTTTTGCTGCTGGAAGTTGTAGGGACTTATGTTCCTGTCACTGGAACCCATATCCCTCCCAGATTATGTGAGACCAGCCTGTTCTGTGTTTCCGCTACTCCTACCAGTCTCAATGGATATGGTTTCTTTAATTCCATAGTCAGATTTCCATTCAACTCAATTTCTGACAGTTCTGAGTAATGGTTGTTCCATAGTTTACTTGTAATTTTGATGTGGTTGTGCAAGGAGGCCAGATGTGTTTACCTATACCACCATCTTGACCAGAAGTTTGCCTCCAAATTTTTTTTTTAAGATTTTATTTATTTATTTTTAGACAGAAGGGAATGGAGGGAGAAAGAGATGGGGAGAAACATCAATGTGTGGTTGAATCTCACGTGGCCCCCCTGGGGACCTGGCCTGCAACCCAGGCATGTGCCCTGACTGGGAATCGAACCGGCAACCGTTTGGTTCACAGCCTGTGCTCAATCCACTGAGCTACACCAGCAAGGGCTGCCTCCAAATTTTTAAATAAAGTGCATATGCTGCTGTTTCTAATTTACCAACTTTGGACAGCATAGTCTTTCTGACTTGGTAAATGAGAACTTCCTCTCTCACACCAAACCACTCTTTCTGCCTCTTCCTATTACTCAATTATAATCTTGCCATTCTTAATAAAGTTAATAGCATTTAGAGTTATGTGATTATGTAATATCTGTCATTACATAGTCAAGCAGTATATTATAACCACACTTCTTTTCTTCTGCAACCCTTCATTTTTCCTGAACTTAATAGTTGTCTCACTTTTATTTCTTAATATTCCCTCTACTTCTTACTCTTTTCCTTTGTCTTCCAGTAACTTCTTCAGAGTTTTTCACATTACTCATATGGCACACATACGGTCTTATCAGTTCAGTTTTCTCCATCTCTCTGTTCCAACCTGGACTAATTGCTCTATAGACTTGCTGTATAACTTTTATGCAGGACTTTCCTTTGCCATGGTCCTGTACCCTGTGGCTCTATACTATGGCAGTCTCTTTCCACATTTTCTGCTTTCTCAATTTACTTTTATTTGCCAGAGCACATCCTCCCATAAATTCCTGAGGAAAAGATGTAGGAGGTACTTTTTGTGTCTCAACATGTCTGAAAATAACTTATTTTGCCTTCTTCTCGATAGAGAATTTGGGGAGTGTGGGAAGTTATGATATCCTATTTTATTTTCCAGGAGCCCATTCTCGTTATTTGATTTCTGTTGTCATCTTTTATTTTGTGGACATAATATGTTCTCATGTTTCTCTAATGTTTTCTTCTGCTTCTTGAATTCTCTGCTTTCTCTATATTCTGTTTTTCTAGTTTGCTTGTTTTCTCTTTTATTTCCTCTATTTTTTTTAACGTGAGGCTCTAAATTTTTAGTGCTCCTTGTTTTCTATTCTCATAAATAGAAAATGAAGCTAGTGGATTTAATTGGAAGATTATTGACTTTTTCATTGCCCTCTCCTTCCCCATGTCATTCTGTTCTTCAGAGTCATTTAAATATCTCTAGAGATGAATTCTTAATCTCTTGCCTGGAGTATAAACCATGTTGCTAGATTTCAGTTTTCAGTGTGCAGATTTCTTACTAATCCTTCTATTTCAGCCCAGCACCTTCCACCTTCCTACCACATTCCCGAAAATCTGTTTCTTTAGGAACTAAACCTCTGGTCTTCTACAGGACTAGGAACAAGAAAAGGGAGGGTATGAGTGCTATATACAATGTTTCCACCAGTTCTTTTGTTTATACTCTTGTAACTTATCTCTGCCTACTAAGATACTTTATACTTCTAATTCATAAGCATTTCTAGGGTCTTGTGAATAAATCTAATTTCATATCACTCTCTTGAGACATTCCATTCACTCTCCTATGTTTAGTTACCATCATCCCAAAATTTGTTAAACATTCCATTCTCCTATTGTCATTTCTCTTTTGTATTTATCTCTCTTTTTTTGTCACTTTTGTGAGGAAATAGATACATGTAGCCAGTCTGCCATGTTAACCAGAAGTCTTACAGTTCTTTTTAGTAAGTATATTTTTGAGTTCAAAAGTAAAAAATAAAAAATCAAGGTACAAAAGCAGCATACAATATGATACCATTTATAAAGCTTTGAAACAAGTAAAGCCATACATAATTATGTAGTCATTCACATATATGTGATAAAACCAAATCAACAAAAAAAGGGTAAGGGCCAAAGAACTAGTAAACACTGTATTCAGAATGGTAGTTACCTTTTAATAATGCTTTACTCTTAATCAGTGGGAATCGGGATCAAGAGGGAAAAATACATTAGTGAACATGACTTACTGGTAAAGGTTTTGCATATAATCTTTTAGTGGGTAGTAGATTAACAGATGTTTATTATACTCTCATAATGAATAACACACATAGGTAGTCCATGGGTTCCAGATTCTGAATCAAATATATTAAAAGACAAAGCTAAAGTGCAAATTTGGGAATAGAGGTTGGGAGTGATTTCTTTCCTTCATTGCTCATTAATAATTACTTTTGTAATGCCAAAGATTAATTTATGATAATAAATATGTTTCGCTGTAGCCCTGGCTGGTGTGTCTCAGTTGGTCGGACGTCATCCTGCAAACCAAAAAGAAAGATCACTGGTTCAGTTCCCAGTCAGGGCACATGCCTAGGTTGCAGGTTCAGTCCCAGTCAAGGTGCATATGGAAGGCAACTGACCTGTTTTTCTCTTCCCCTCTTTCTTTCTTCCTCCACCTGTCTTAAAAAAGAAAAAAAAAGGCTTCAATGTAATATTTATATTCCCTTTCCTACGTGTCCTTTGGCATCTTTTCTATTCCTTAATGTACTTTATTTCTGTTTTGTATTATATTTATTTGTGTTCTCATCATCTTTGTCATTATCTTTGCCATAGATACTTTATTACCTCTTTAATATTTAATGATTAGGTGACTGTGTCTATCCTTTGTATTATTTGAGGTTAGCCATATATTTTTAGTAGGAAAACAGTTCCTTAGAGTTCAGAATTTATTGGTTGAAATAATGATTTATCATTTATAGCATTTGTAATCTTTATTTTTCAGCTGTAGAATTCCTTTGTTTTTAGATTAGACCCTATGTATTACAGTATATCTGCATGAATATATTTTTAAGCCTTCCTACCTACTTCCCTGAAAAGATTTGAAAGAACACATTTGAAAACCATTATAACTTATTAATTACTTTAGCCATCAAATAATTTTACTCTCTTCAGTTTTACCTCAAGAGATAGATTCTTAAAACTTGGGTAGCCTGAAAAGGAATATGATTTGTATACTAATTTCCAGTTGCCTAATTAGAACAAAAGAATGAATAAATTGTTTTATAAATGTAATTGCCAGAGTTCTTTTCTGATAGAGCTGTGAATATAAGAATTTCATTAATTTTAACATTGTACATTAATCAGCCCTGGCTGCTGTGGCTCAGTGGATTGAATGCCAGCCTGTGAACCAGAGGGTTGCCAGTTCGATTCCCAGTCAGGGCACATGCCTGGATTGCAGTCCAGGTCCCCAGTAGGGGCCACACGAGAGGCAACCACACATTGATGTTTCTCTCCCTCTCTTTCTCCTTCCTTTCCCCTCTCTAAAAATAAATAAATAAATAAATAAATAAATAAATAAACTCTTTTTTAAAACTTGTACATTAATCAAGTAATAGGGCACAATATTCTTTTTATCAAATTTAAAAATATTCTTAACATTTCCAATTACTATATTAAATTAATACACTATTTCCAAAATATTTGTCAGTTGTTATAATTATCTGTAGTTACTTTTCATCATTGTTATTGACTCTGAAAACCCTGTTAATTCTAGTTTTGTGAGTGGAACGAATAATTAACTGACAAAATAATTACTCTGTTGATCTAGTCTTATACTTATAACTGAGTCAAATCCATCAAGGAATTGTCTTCCCAAGTGTGTCCAATCAAAATAAAGAGAAGAGAGTATCTTTTAATATTTACTTTTGTTTATTAATCTAGGACGACTTCCTAGATTTGTCTTCATTTCAGAATTTAGGTTGTCATTGGATTGTACTACAGGCATTTTTTAACATTTCTTATACAATATTGAAAGAAATAGGTAATGTACCTAATAACAAATTATTAATATAAGTTAAGTTTGCTAATTTTTTTGTCTCATTGTTTTATATATAGTACAAAATTGCGTTTGGCATTATCTTGCCTACCATGGTATATTGTTTAATTATTTACACAAATTATAAACATTTTCAGAATCCTGTGTTTATTTAATATTGATAACATCATTATAACAAGTAATTGTGGACCTTTTCTTTTTTATCTAGAGCCCTTTTTGATTATGACAAGACTAAAGACAGTGGCCTTCCCAGTCAGGGATTGAACTTCAAATTTGGAGATATCCTCCACGTTATTAATGCTTCTGATGATGAATGGTGGCAAGCCAGGCAGGTGACGCAAGATGGTGAGAGTGATGAAGTTGGGGTGATTCCAAGTAAACGCAGGTAAATATCACTCCATTACAGTCTTAACACTTGCAAGTTTGGGCAACATAAACAAATAAATGCTGTCCTTTTACATTTTTTTTATTGAGGTAATGATTTTATTCCTAGTTTTCCATATTATGTTTTACAACTGTTTAATTTTATTCACTTTATATTATAACCAGTAACATAACCAGAGAATATAATGCTCCCCTAAACAGAAATTTCTCTAAAGCTCCTACTTGTGCTAAAAACAAAGTAAGTATGTTTGAAGTCATTGTGCCATATATCTATGCCAGTGGAGGGAGAGAGTATTAAAAGCCTCTGTAGTTTTCCCATTGAGGTGATAATAAAACCTAAATTGTCAAAGCTTTTGAGTATGTCCCTTAGAATTCCCGTGGGAAAAAAAAAAGATTGCGGCGGAGTAGGAGGGAGCGGTATCAGCTTCCTCCAGCCCACTGGTTGGATATCTGGCTGATTTTCTGAGGAGCGGAGTTATCACCCAACAGTATCCCAGGAAGATTGACGACCAGGATTGCACATAAAACTGAAAGATCAGCCGGTAGGGAGACTGCTTCGGAGGGAAGGGGTCCCTGGGGTCTCGTGGGGAGCCAGGAGGTCTGCGGATCCAGTAGCAGCAGCTTCCCGGTTTGCTCCAGGATCCATGGGAGGGAGCTGGATTGGGGTGTGTGAGTAGCCAAAGCAGACGCGCGCGTCTGTTGGAAGAGCCTTGGTCCCCAGCAGTCTGGAGGTTGGTGTGTACGTGGGGACTGATCTGCAGAGGCTGTCGATCCCAGCGGGAGGAATTGGAGACTGAACTGAAAGGGAAACCCAGGCCCGGAGCTCCGGGATCGGGCACGCACCCAGCGGAGCCAGTCGGGGGCGGCTGGCATTGGTGCCCAACCCGGCGCCCAGGCCTGCGGCTTGCAAGCCCCGAATCCAGAGACAAAAGTGATCGGCGAATGCAGGGGCGCAGAGCTCACTCCTGGAGGGCCTGAGACACAACCCAGACCTGCGGTGCAGAGTCCCTCCATGGGGGAGAAACAGAGGAGCTACATCAAGCCCCACTGAGGGGAGACACAGACCTCATAAACTCTGACTCAGGGTGGGGGTCAAACGGCCCAGAGGAGGTGCTGCAAACTCCTGGCAACTCGGCTGGAGGCGGGACGGCAGCTGAGAGTGCAGCCCAGGAAGACAGCAGAAGAGGTCTGATATCTTCCCAGCCTGACGCTGTTGAAGCCAGCCAACAAAAGTCTTTTTTTTTTCTTTCTTTTTTTTATTTATTTTGTTTTCTCTTTGTTTCTTTGTTTGTTTTTCCCCACCCTTCTTCCTATCTGTCCCTTTATATTTTTTTAACTCCTTCTCCCTTCCCTTCATTTGGTATTCCTAGTTTTCTCTTCCTTTTATTTACTATTTTTTATTATTTTTTATTTTATGTTATTTTCAAATTATTTTTTTCTTTATCTTTCTTTTTCCTTTTCTTTTGGTTTCTTTTCCTTCTTTTTCTCCCTTCCCCTCGCTTCTTTATCAACAGGTGAGACATTAAAACCTGGAATTGTGAAGAGAATAGAGTGGGACCCAGACAAGAGTCAGCCCTAAAAACAGAGACAGTGACACAAAATTAACTTCGCTGCTTCGCAGAACTTGACAGATCAATTTAAGAACCAGAGGCTAGCAAGAAGAATCCCACAAACAATGGGAAAACAAAGAAACAATCCCCAAATGAAAGGAAAGGAGGAAGCCCCAGAAAGAATGATAAATGAAACAGAGGCAAGCCAACTTTCAGATATTGAGTTCAAAGCATATGTTATCAGGCAGCTCAAGAAACTCGAGAAGCTTGATGAACTCACAGAAAACTACCAGAAACTACAGGGGAACTATAATGAACTCACTGAAAACTATGTCAGCATGAAAAAGGAAATAGAAACTATTCACAAGGGCCAAGAGGAAATGAGGAATACAATATCTGAACTGAAGAACACAATAGAAGGAATCAAAAGCAGGCTCGAAGAGGCAGAGGATCAGTTCACCGAGCTGGAGGACAAGGTTGAAAAAAGCAACCAAAAAGAGCAAGAACAGGAAAAGCGGCTCAGAAAGAATGAAGAGGTATTACGGGAAATGCAGGACAACATGAAACGTAACAATATTTGTATAATAGGGATACCAGAAGGAGAGGAAGAGCAACAAGGGATGGAAAACCTGTTCAAAAAAATAATGATGGCAAACTTCCCTAATCTGATGAGAGAAAAAGCCACACAAATCCAGGAAATACAGAGAGTCCCAATCAAAAGGAACCCTAACAGGCCCACTTCAAGACACATCATCATTAAAATGGCAAAATTCCAAGACAGAGAGAATCTTAAAGGCAGCGAGGCAGAAGCAGGAGGTAACATACAAGGTAACCCCAATAAGGTTAGCAGCTGACTTCTCAATGGAAACACTCCAAGCCAGAAGGGAATGGCAAGAAATATTCCAAGTAATGAGAACCAGAGGCCTGCAACCAAGACTACTCTACCCAGCAAGGCTCTCAATCAAGATAGATGGCCAAATAAGGAGCTTCCCAGACAAAAGAAGTCTAAAAGAATACACCTCCTCCAAA
>PVJI01002891.1:0-135610 GCA_004026765.1 Micronycteris hirsuta
ATTTTATTTTTTTTTATTTATTTTTAGAAAGAGGGGAAGGGAGGGAGACAGAGAGGGAGAGAAACAGCAATGTATGGTTGCCTCTCACATGGCCCTCATGGGGACCTGGCCTGCAACCTAGGCATGTGCCCTGACTGGGAATCGAACCGGGACTGCCTGGTTCCCAGCCCGCGCTCAATCCACTGAGCTACACCAGCCAGGGCAGAAATAAAATCTTTTAAGAAATGTAACTTTCCTGTTATGATCAATGAATATTCTACATCCTATCAGCACCTACTCTGGCCCTGGAGGATGCCAAACACTTGAATGAATAATTAAGTCAACCATGCAGAGGTTGTTTCGGTGCAGGCACGCATTCAGTTTGTTCTAGATAGCTGATGTCAGGCAGCCTGTAGATTACATGTCCCGCTAATTTCCCCCATTCTCAGTCATGTGTTTAGATGCACTTAAATGGCTAGTATTATCAATGTAAAACAGCATGGCTGTTTAGCTTTAAGGACCTAGCCAAAAAATTAAGTGATCATGCATTAAACAGGATGGACAGTGTGATCTGACATATTTTAATTTCTTTTGCTATATATGGCCTATGACAACAAGAAATGGAAGGATTTGCCAAAACTATTTTCTGACCAACCAGCATTCTTGAATGTAAAAGGATCTGCAGAAGTATCAACCTAATTTCTTAACTGTTCAAGAGACCCTTTCCAAGAAAAGGAAAGGAGGTTAAAGCATTAACTGAAAAAATCTGGAAACATGCCATTCTAATGAAGGACTGTTGCTCAGTCCCTGGGACCTCGGCTGTCACTCTCAGTGTCTTTGTGGTTCAGCTCCCATATTTGTAAAATGGGGACTTCAGTCCTCATTTGTGCCAGAGACTCAATGGGAAAAAGCTTTAAGACAGGGATGTCAAACACATCAGCCTCGTGATTGCCTTCAAAGGACTGAAATCATTTTAGCACTGTATAAATGTAACTAGTCCTTAATTTTTTTTTCCTGAAAGTACTGTATTAAAGAGTTTACACAGACCGTTAAATTCATTGTCCAGGATTGAATACTTGCACAAAAAATGCTCACCCCGAATATCTGAATTTTTGATAAATTCCAATTGTTCTGCAAGCTCTTGTACTGTGTTGTCGAGGCTTTCTGCTTCTGTCTGGAGAGAATCTAGGTCTTTGGCCGTGTGGTTTCTCTGTGAAGCTACGTCAGATAGTTTCACCTCTACTTGAGCCATCTTTTCCATAACTTCTGTGGTTAGTTTCCTACAAGGAAAAGGGTAAGTTTACCCAAGTAAAATAAACCTTTTCACATTTTCTACTAATACTACAATTCTGTAATTTCAAACCAATTTAGTACTTGGTAACAATTTATCTCTAAATACTGGTTTTATTCTTCTTATAATTATGGGACTATATTAAATCTAACAATTTTTCTTTCTTCAAAGACTCTGAAGAAAAACACAGAAGCACCACTCAGCTGCGTTGGGGCGGACGGGCCGTTGCAGGGCTCCACACCTCTGCTGTAACATAAGCATACGTCCAGAGCGTGGAGTGCCGGCTCCACACGGACGTAGCTTCAAACCCACAGGATCTCACAGACTCGAAAGACAAAGTGACTCCAGTGTAGAATTATGCCTCCCAGCCCACCACCACAAATGCTCATATCTGAACCTCAGGGATCTCCATCAAGATGGGACATGCAGGAGGAAAGCCCCACAGCCCGCAGGGAGACAGCAGGAGCCACCCTGCGTTTCACACGGCCCCCCTAAGCGAGGTCCCATCAAAGGAGCCTCCTTCTTCCTCCTCCTTATTTTACAAAAGAAAGAAAGTAGTTATCTATTGAGAATGAAATATGATGAACATTTAGCTTTCACAACATATTTCACTGGAATCTAAACCAAACAGCATTTTGTTCTGTGTCTTCTTATCTTAAAAGCTGTGCTTTGGGCATATCACAAAAAAGTAACCTTTGAGAAAAAGACCTTAGCTATGGGTATTACTGAATTACCTAATTGAATATAATTGTCTTCTTGGGGACATAATTGTATAAAAAACTGGAAAAAATGTAGGGATGCTGAAAGGTTGGGGGCCAAGAGAAAAATGATATTTAAGGCTGAGATAACATCATGACTCAATCCAGTGAAAAAGTACTTAAAAGGGTTTGTAGGTTAAACTGCATTTTATAAGTCCAATGGCTTTTTTTCCTGGGCTGTTCTAATATAGTTTCTTTTTTCGGTGCTTTGCTCTTACTTACCTATTGATTCACCAGAGGCTTTAATTTCTTCTCAAGTCTCATACAATGTTACAACTTAAAAAAAAATCAAATCTATCAAATCTAATATTGTACACTTTTAACTAATGCCCCTTTGGATACAAACCATACATCCTTGTATATCATGTGGTAGAAAGATGAATGAAACCAGTTTTCCTGAGATGCTTACGGCCTATCTGATTGTGGCGTGAAGAGCGAGGCTACAAAGAGAGCTGTCTCGGGAACGTGAACGCTCTGCTGACTTGCTCTCCGGGGACACTGCACTTTTCATTCCTTTTTCAGTGCATGAGACCAAGGACCATTTCCTGAATGTGCTTGCACTCGGAACACGGCCTTCCAAAACTTCGCGCTGGGTGTTAGGAGACTGAGCTGCACTAGACTTTCTAACGAGGTAAAAGTCCTCACTAAATGCATCATCACTCCATTAGACATTTCCTAACACCCTGGTCAACCACACAGTCCGGACTGAAAACCTGAGGTTTGACATCAAGGGACTTTAAATCTATAAGGTCTAGGAAGGGCCTTCTACAAGGTACTTGACCTAATATCGGCTGTTCCCTTCCTGCTGCCCACAGATAGTATTGAGATGAAAAATCCATCCGGCTTTTTGGAGATGCTGATTAAAATTCCATCAAAAAATATTACTGTAGTTTTATCATAATGTAAAATCACTTCCATGTGTAGAATGTAGCTCTGAAACATCCCCCTTGCTCATGCCAAATGGTGTCTGCAATAAGAAAGCACAGCATTTGGGGAAACACAGATGCTTCCTACTGTTTCCCGTTTTGTCCTTCAGCTAGATCTTACTGTGCTGGTTTTGGGGGTCCTTTTTGGCTGGAATGCTTCAGAGCAGGAGAGAGAAGGCTAGGAAAAACAGTAGCAGAACAAACCCAGGGAAGTTAGACATCACTCAGCTCAATGCCGTCTGCTTTCAATGGCAAAATAAACACTATCCAGTCAGACAGATGAGTACCCAGAGAAGGGCTAAGAGAGGATGTGTCGTTGCAGAGAACTGTTATAACCAGACGGAGGAAGCACTGTTCTGGTGGATGCATGGCTGAGCGGTGGTGGAACTAACAGTCTCATCTGTGGTCATGGAATTCCCCTGGTAGTAGCGCAACATATAAGAATAACTTATACACAATTTTTTTGCAATTACATTATCCATTTCATAGATCAATCTTTTTGCTCCTCTGTAAGGTAAAAAGGCAAACATTATCTTCCCCTTCTCCACAGGAGAGGAAGAAGCTCAGGAACAAGTGAGTCATTCAAATTCACAAGCCTAGCAAGCAACCGAGCTGTGACTCGTTATGGACCCTGTATCTCTGGCCATTTGCGAAAGGAGTGCTGCGTATAACACGCACACGTTTCACACTGCAGCCTCCGCAGTTCTGGTCCCCAGCACTGTGCCAGCGTCCACACACCTGACACGCAGAGCAAAGACTGCTGGTAAAAGGGTGGCCCAGCGTCTGGTCCCACTCACAGGACTAGCCACGCCTTCTGATGGTAGCGCTACGCCAAGCAATCTCTGCTGTTTATTCATGAAGCTGAAACAATACTGTGAATTTTAACTCGTGCTCATTAACTACTTACTCTGCTTCCTCAAAAAGACTCCCAATGTTTTTCAGTGGCTCCGCAGCTGGGCTCTGGGCCAAGATGTCTCTGATCTCACTGACTTTCTTCTCCACTGAGTCCACAGTCTCCCGGTAAGGCCCGATCACACCACTGATCTTCAAGGCCTTGGCTTTCTCCAGGAACTTCTGGGTCCTGTTGGTCAGCTCAGCGATGATCACATCCCAGAGAGCGAAGCACTGGTGGCAGGGTGTGCAGTCAGGGAAGACCCCCGAGTACCCTCGAGTGCACGCGTCACAGCGTGGACCCTCGACACCCTCAATGCAGACACACTGGCCGGTGGACTGGTCACACTGTGGCGTCTCAATACCCCTGGGGTCGCAGTCACAGGCTAGAAGGGAGAGAGCAATGCCAGCTGATCTACCAGACCACAAACCTCAGTGACAAGATTTGGCGTTTAGAATCTTCGTGACTGTTACAACGGCACGGTGTCACCTGTTGATGACCACTTACCAACAGGTCTCGGAGAGACCACAGCAGCTTCCTTCAGAACATTCATCACCTCAACGCTTGCTGACCACTTCTTAACGATAACAATAATAGTGCACAATAATTTTTTAAGTTACCACTTATTGTGCCTGGCACTGTAAAAATGGTTTACATGCATCATCTCATTTAACCCTCACGATAACCCTGTGGGATAGGTGACTGCCTCAAGTCTTATGGTAAGGAAAATGGCTGGGCCGGGGTTCAACTTTGCAGCTCAAGAGTCTGTGCTTTTGAGCTCTGCCCTGGCTCTGCTTCCCTCTCACTCTGACTTCTCTTTAGGTCCTATCAGTGCAGACAATTCAGGTGACGTCCTGATGCCACGAGGCATGTGGCCTGAGATACAATGCTATGAACAGCAGCTCCTCACTTACCTCACCTGCTCATGAAACACAATGATGAACAGTTGCAAAATGCACTAACCTTGATTTAAAAAAAAACTAAATCAGAAATAAGTCACAGGAATTCTAAGCATCTAGTTCTAAGGATTTCAACTAAGTGCAGTCTAACTCGTGGGTGTATGCCACTGTGGGAACCACTAGCAGCACAGGCCAATAAAATGTCAGAGTGACAGCCAGGCCCTGGGGAGCTAGTCGGGCCCCAGCCTCTCACTGGCCCAGGGGCGCTGGCACCTTAGGCAGAGCCCGATGGTACACAGTGAAACTGGCGGTCTTGCCGATGCACTGGGGCTGAGATTACTTATCACAATGCCTGTGCCACTGAACTGTGGCTTACAGTCTCACATCTCAGGGGACTAACTCATTCTTATGTCAACATTGACATTTCGGAGTCAGTATTTAAATAACAGAAGACCTGTACACACAACTTTTATCCTTAAATATTGAATCCTTTCTGGGAAAAGGTGAGGATTAAAAATAAACAAAAAACAAGAATAAGAGAAACTCCAAATATCTTATTTCGTTAACCAGACTGAGGATTCCAAGGGCAGGGCTACCTCTTTAACCCTATTTCCATTCTCAGCAGTGAAACGGAGTTCAGTTGTCTTTGTCAGGTGGGGCCCTAACCTCATTTTTGGTACAGGCATGCAAGGGACATTTACATGCCTCTATAAAAAATAATCCTCTTAAAAGGTCACATGTGACAAAGCACAACAGACTCATACTCTGATATTGTTACAAAATCTTCTTGAGTCCACAGCTATGATTTGCCTCTGACTTTTTCACTGACTGTCCTGCGAGCTGCTCACAGCACCTCTATGCTCTAAACCCAGAGAGATGTACTTATGGCCTGTGACATTTTATCCGACCCTCCCTATATCCTGCCTTGTATCAGTCTGATCTTTCATTGCCTCTGTTAGCTGAGCGCAGGCCCAGTTCGTGAGTAGCACGTGTGAGCAACACAGCGCTGTGGTCAGCGAAGTGGGCGCACGCTGCCTGGCCGTGAATCCTGCCTTCCCCGACCCCAGTGATGTGACTCTGGGCAGCAAGGAAACTGAGCAAGTTTCCACATCTGTAAAAAAGGAGGAACGATTATACCTGCACCTCACAGGATTGCTTTCAGGATGGAATACCTTAATTCTAAAGTGCTTCAAGGAGTGTCTGATGTATAGTAAGTGCTCAGGAAATGTTTTATATTACTATTACTTTCTGTGTCCATGCAAGTGACAGGTAGTCTCCTGCTTAGTGTTGCTTGACTGACATTTCCATTGGATGAAGAGGAAAAAAAGTTGTCATGGCCTTTCTTATATTTATCTTTGTATATTTGACAATAACATCACGATTGTGCAAAAATGTATAGTTTGGAATATTCTAGTTTTCAAACATCAGGATGAAAAACATATAGCATTCTCTTGGTGCCTTGGATTTTCAAAACTAATCCTTTTCTCCTTAAGAATATTGTTTCATTTCCAGGCACAACACGCATGTTTCATCTTTCCAATGTTATTTCGGGGCATTCTCATGAACCAGGAAGCAGCTTGGGTGAGCTGGAGATAACTTCAAGTGTGTTCCCTAGGCCATTTGTTCTAGGAGATGTTCCTAAAAATAAGGGTTCCTGAGTAAGGTGGGTTCAGGAAATCTTACATCCGCCACTTGAAGATTTAAACAAATATCAGCATATTAAAGAGGCAGAGGAGGTGTGCAGGAAAACACTGTTTCACATTTATTTTTTTCCCAGTCATCTTATTATCCCAAACTCATCTGACCGTGAAGTCTTTTTCTAGTAGAATACCTAGTGACAGCCCAGAGACACGATGAGGGAGGCTTGGGAAAGCCAGTGCCTTCACCTGTTTCTGAGATCAGGAAAAGGGGAAGAGCTTAGATTCGCTGTGTCTGAACGCTTATGTTGTTTAGACTTTAGCAATGGGTTTCTGTATTATCTGGTAAAATTCAGTCACCTTCCAAAAAAGCTAAAACTTACCTGGGTCATCTAGGTCCTAGCCTGTCAAATTCAGGCATTCACCAGACTCACCATACCTCCACCTCCAAACTCGGAATCAGTAGGTTGGGATGGGGCCTGAGAATCTGCTTGACAGTTGCCAGGTGATGCTGATGTTAAGGGGACTAGACCCTGTTTTGGGAGCACTGTCTGTGTTACCTGCCCAGCTGTTCCAGCCCTCCTCTTGTACGTTACTGTGTGCGTGCAGGGGTGAGAAAGTGTGTGTGGGGCTGGAGCGAGTCATGACTTTGGAAGTTCACAGCACAGGCCGACACACAAACCCAAGGACCTGCGTAAGTAGAGGTCCTTGATGATGCCACTGTCATCAATCAGACTCGCAGCCTGCTCCTGCCCAGCAGGCCCCAGTGGGTGGCCTATGTTGGGTCTAGGTGTCCCGGTGGTCCTGTGCCTACTTTACCATCCCCTGTAGCCTTGGGACAACTGAGGCAGATGCTTGTGCTTGCTTTTAGTTTGCTTACAAAATCATTTCTTTTTCATAGGCAATGCACGGGTACACTTTAGTTCAGTCCTAAAGAGGCTTTTTAATGGATTCATGCTTGGGGCAAGATCATGTGCCTGTGCAGACTTTATTTTTACTTTCTCTAATAATTTTTCATTTATTTTACTAGTAAAGGCATGTCTTACTCTCATTCTGTCATGGGCATCTTTGAGGAGGAAAACACTGGCCCTAAACTGTAGGATTTAAAAGGCAGGAGCAAACCCATTAAGGCTTTCCTCATTTGTCTTTTACATAGGACATTTTTTTCCATAAGTAGAATACCTGGCTATGACCTAAGTGTTTCCATATGCATACTGTTAGCAAGGCGATACCAGAGAGTCTAAAATTCTGCCCCCCAACAAACCATTTCAATAGAAAGATTTGCAATTGAGGATATATTTGGCAATTAACTACAAAATTTGAGAAAAGTGGCCATGTTCTTTTCCCACACCTCCATCTAATTTTGGATGACACCTATTCTTATCCCTGCTGATCTCTGGATCCTGTCCCTTGTCCCTTTAAGACCAGTATTCTCTTCCGGCCAAGATGAAGGTGTAGGTAGACACACTGTGCCTCCTTGGAGCGGTACCGGCAACGCTCCAGCTGCCCAGAGAGGCCCGTGGCGGGCACGCCTGGCCAAAACGCGGCAGGCGCACTTGGCAAAACCGGGGCTGAGACTGGTGGACCGGGCGGTCCCTCATTCTCGTGCTGATAAACTGGGAGGAAAAGCTGGGGAGTGGAACAGACCACGTGGCCCACCAACGCAGGGAAATAAAGTCTCAAACCACTGATTGAAAACACCTGTGGGGGTTGAGGTGGCAGCGGGAGGAACTCCCAGCCTCACAGGAGAGTTCGTTGGGGAGGCCCACGAGGACTCGGAACTGTGCAGGCCCACCCACCCACCCCGGGGCCAGCACAGAAGGGCCCGACTTGCTAGTGGGTAGCTGGGGAAGTGCGGAGAACAGAGCAAACGCCATTGTTCTCTCAGGCCCCGCCCCCACAGGCAGCGTCACAACACAACAACGTGGGTTGCCCTGCCCTGGTAAACACCTAAGGCTCCGCCCCTTAAAGTAACAGGCGCACTGAGAAAAAAAATGGCCCAAATGAAAGAACACATCAAAGCTCCAGAAAAAATACAACTAAGTGATGAAGAGATAGCCAACCTATCAGATGCATAGTTCAAAGCACTGGTAATCAGGATGCTCACAGAATTCGAAGAAAAACTGTTGCAATTACTTGAACAAATGAAGGATAATATAAAGGAAATGAGGGGAAATGTGCAGGGAACCAATAGGGATGGAAAGGAAACTGGGACTCAAATCAACGGAGTGGACGAGCAGAAAGAAAAAAACATCCAACCAGAAAAGAGTGAAGAAACAGGAATTCAAAAAACTGAGGAGAGGCTTAGGAACCTCCAGGACATCTTTAAACATCCCAACATCTGAGTCATAGGGGTGCCAGAAGGAGAAGAGGAAGACCAAGGGATTGAAAACTTATTTGAGCAAATAGTGAAGGAGAACTTCCCCAAGCTGGTGAAGCAAATAGACTTTTAGGAAGTCCAGGAAGCTCAGAGAGTCCCAAAGAAGTTGGACCCAAAAAGGAACACACCAAGGCACATCATAATTACATTACCCAAGATTAAAAATAAGGAGAGAATCTTAGAAGCAGCAAGAGAAATGGAGACAGTTACCTACAAAGGAATTCCCATAAGACTGTCAGCTGATTTCTCAAAAGAGACCTTTCAGGCAAGAAGGGGTTGGAGAGAAGTATTCCAAGTCATGAAAGGCAATGACCTACATCCAAGAATACTCTATCCAGCAAAGCTATCATTTAGAATGGAAGGGCAGATAAAGTGCTTCTCAGATAAGGTCAAGTTCAAGGAATTCATCATCACCCAGCCTTTATTATATGAAATGTTAAAGGGATTTATATAAGGCATGAAGGGATATCAACAAGGGAGTGGGAGGGGGAGAGAGGGGGAAAAGGTGCAGAGAATAAGTAGCATAAATGGTAGGTAGAGAACAGACAGGGGGAGGTTAAGATTAGTATAGGAAATGTAGAAGCCAAAGAACTTATGTGTACGACCTATGGACAAAAACTAAAGGGCGAGGAATGGGGGGGTGGAGGGGAAGAAAGGGGCGAAAATGGGTCAACTGTAATAGCATAATCAATAAAATATATTAAAAAAAATTAAAAACAAAAGGAAAAAAAAAGAAAAAAGACCAGTATTCTGAAGGACTGGCAGAAAATTCAGCTATCTCCAGAAGTCAAGGACCAGTTCAGCAGAACTGACCAACATTTCTTTCCTTCAGTTGAAAGTGGAGTCAAATTTCACAGATGGCTCACAGATGCAGTTTGAAAAAGCTGATTCTGAACTCTCTCTGGAAGGGTACTAAATGCCTCCTGTTAACACACATAAGGTTTCAATTTCGAGCTGAAGCTGGGAACCTGCTAGACTCCTGTGTACGTGTGCTTCCTTTCCTGCCTATTGAGTTTCCAGAACCGCTTCTCCAAGGGGGTCACCTGGGAGGCGAGCCCTAGAAGGCCCACGTTTACAACCTTGTAAAGAGAGCCCCCAAGAATATTTCTGATTGAAGCAGAAACGTCAGTTCTCACCTGACAAGTTAAAGCTTCACAGACACTAAAATTACGAAGGAAATTCTCCAATCATCTCTCCCATTCACTGGGATCTATAACATTATAAGCTAACTGTGCAGACCGCCTCCGACAAGGTCCAACGGATTTCCTCCTCTTTAAGGGAAAGGGATGGGAGTCCAGGTGGGCCTGTAGCTTAGCCTTGTTTTCAAAAATGGGGTTATTGGGCAGAAGATCAAAAGCTTTCTCTTGGAAAGGAGAGTATATATTCAAAGGTGAACAAATCATAAAGATGAAGAATATCACTTTTAAAATGAGATAATCATTTTAATGAGCTGTAAGAATTCTACCTCTATCTGTAAATACATTTTTAGTTATGCGGTCAGTAGGTTTACTCTACTTTTATTAAGTTTTCTCATCATTTACAACAGGATGTCTGAAAGGCAGGTAAATGAAGAATACTGCACCATTTTATAGATACTGAAGCCTGGAAGAAAACACTCGAAAGTCTATGACAGAATGAGAAACAGTGGATGTGCCTCTTTGTCAGTAGGACAATTGTTCTCCTTTCTTTGTATCTTTCCCACTCCTTCTCCAGGCCGCCTCTGGCCCCTGAAGAAAGTCCATCCTCAGTGGCTTGGCATTGAGGGCTTTACACAGTCTGGTGAGACCGATCTCTCCATGACTCTCCAGTAAGACGATTTGTTTCCTCCGGGCGCCCCCCACCCTCCTGCCCCAATCTTGCTGCTACATGTCCTTATTGTCCTACTTCAGCAAAGACAATAACTCCCTCTCCTTAAATGTCACTGACATTGAGGGCCCAGCAGGTCTTCACTTGCATTTGTCTTTGGGCAAGTCGCTCATCCTTCCTGAGCCTGAAAGTTCTCAAATATGAGGTGGAGATTACACTTACAGGTTGTTTGTTATAAAGACAGAATCAGGAATATGTATTTAATATCCCCCAAAGTGCTTAGCACATGGCAAATTCTCTGTAAATGACCACCAGAGCTAACCTTCTCTGTGAAACCTCATCAAATGACTCCAGTTCCTACCAGTCTTGCCTCTCCCGGCAGGTGAAAAGGTTTCCACTTGTCTCCTGCCATCATGTTACTTACCCTTTTCAGTTACGGGACGATGCTCTAGCTGACTGAGCCACATGGGCCAGGGCTAAAGACTTTTAAATCTCTCAAATGTGGTTTTGTTTTTCTTCACATCTTCTACCTCCCTCAGCCTCACTTTTTTTTTTTTTTTTTTTTTTTGGCCTCAGTAATAATAGTACTTCAGTTTGGGAATGAAAGTTAAGAGAGTGACATGATTTCACCTGCAGAAACGAGCTGGCTGTCTGGTCCAGAGATAAACACTTTTTCTATTAAGGCTCCAAGGGTAAATATTTAGGCTTTGCAGGCTACATGGCCTCTGTCACCCTATCTGACATTGGCACTGTAGCGTGCAGACATCCTGGACAATAATGTAACCAACAGACACAGCTATGTCCAGCGAAGCTTTCCTGACACAGACCGTGAACCGGATTTGACACATGGCCATGACGTGCCTACCTCTGGTCTAGCCCAGCACTTTAGGGGCCATGTTCTGTGATTAGGATTATGTAAGACAAGCCTTCCCTGTACTAACAAGAGTGTTGATGGTTCTCTAAAGAACCAAATTAAATCTGATTTCCTGAGTCACACTGACAATAAAGAGTAAGGTGGCTCAAAATGAATGCCAGGCTGAGAAAAGAAGACAAACATTCTAAAAATGTATGTCTGAGCAAAGAAATGGACTTAATTTTTCTACTAAAACAATTTGAAATGAGAAACAAGCATGGCGGCCATTCCCACCTATGCTCCGCACTTCCAGTTGGCCTGGGTCTAAGAGACACTGGCCTTTCCCAAGAGCCGGAGGCTCTTTGCTGTCTATGAGTCCACAGAAAGATTCCTCATGTGACCCTCTGACTCCTGAGGGGCTCGATGCAGAGCTCCAGGCTGAGGTTTTCTCTGGCATGGTCAGCAGTGGGTGGGTGAGATTCTCTCTGCATCCCAGCACAGTGGTGGGCTTGTTCAGACTTGGCACGACTGGCCAAGAGCCTCAACCCGCCTGGACAATAGGAACATTCACCAGTTTGTAAGTTTGAGCCTCTACTCATTTGTCCTTTACATAACTACATTTTTTCCCATAAGGAGAATTCTTAGCTATGACCTAAGTCTTTCTATAAGGCTTTCTTAATGAGGTAGCATCAGAAAGTCTAAATTTGTGCCCTGTTCAACTGAAAGATTTAAAATTGAAGACTGGCAATGAATTATGTAATTTGAGAAAAGTGGTCACATTTTTTTCTCCATAGTTCCATTGAATTTCAGATGACACCTCCTCTTGTCCCTGCTAATTGTTGGGCCCAGCCCCTTCAAGTTTTTGTCACCCCATTTCCATCTGCGACCACATTCCAGTGCATCGAATGCCCCGAGCTCTACCTGCTTCTGCATCTGGGTCCCTGCCCGCACCAGGCCACACTGGCCCTGCTCCCGCTGTACCCCATGCATACAAGGCTCTGCCGCTGGCGATGGCTGCCCAGTGTTAACTCACATCAGTTCTCACCCCCTCTGGTGCTTTGTCAGTTGTGATCTTCCTCCACGGGGTGTCAAAAGCATTTGGGTCCCAACAGTTTCTTTTGTAATGAACTGACCTTTCTTCTGGGTAAAACAAAGGATTTGGCAAACACTGATATCATGGATTTCACTCTTTGCAAAGTTTCTAAAACATGATCAACTTTTGACCTAAAGAAATTGATACTGTTCCTATAAGTCACAATTTCTCTGGCAAATGTAGAGCCAAAAGCTTAAAGAAAAGATAGAAGGGTAAAGTTCTGAGTACTAAAGAACAACTCTCTGACTGGCTCTGGCTCTTGGTAACAGGCTTCTCATACTAACCTAGCTTATATGGAGCAAAAGGTCAGAAAGCTTTGGCAGCCAAAGCTATTTTTCCAGTGACGCATTCTAAGAGAATCAGGCTATAAGCAATGATAGAACCATTATCTGGAGAAAAGTCAAGTCCTTGGGACATTAAGGGCATTGTGAAATTGAGGGATTTAACAGAATAGTGTTTAGAACTCAGGAGAAACCAGATTTTAAGCACGGTTTTTTCGCAGAAGACGCCTAGTGCAAGGGGTGCACAGCATGTCCCGGACCATCGAATGGAAGTGAGAAAATCAGCCCCGTTAGGAACCAGTATCAGGACTGAGCACTGGTGAACGGAAAAGCACCTGTTTGTCGTCACAGCAAACACCATCTCCTCTGTGGAACAAATCTTAATCTAATCCAACATGTTGGTCCAAATCCTTCTGGCTGTGCCTCAACTGGAAAAACGAACCATACGCCTTTTGTTCTAGTCTTGTCCACTGTTTGAAATTTTCTTGCTGTTAAGGAATAGTTGGTTGACTTAAAGAACACACAGTATCTAGCTTTCTGACCTTTACTAGGAGGTAACTGAATGCACTGCTACCTTGAAGATCTGTGCTGGTTCTCACTACAGCTGTACCCCCAAAAGGAAAAGGTCATTTTAAATTTAGAGTCCACAGGGATCTAGAATTTCAGATATGTAACAAAGAAAATATATCAAAGAACAAATATAAAAGTACAGAAGATATTTGTCTATAGTTATAAACTTAAAGCACAGGAAAGAAAACCCAAATAGGAAAGAAAGAATAGGAAAAAATAATAGACAGAACCTATTAAAATCTTTTCTGTAAATGTTTTTACTTTAAGGTTCGAAAAGTAATCTGGCAGATCAAAACAAGATTGTAACAGCATAAAATTAAACACTCCTCGGGGCGCTATGACCACACCCTCTGCTTCCCCTCATGGGGACATCACACAAGGTGCAAGCGCGGAGGGTTTTAACTGTCAGCAGAATCTACTCGACGCGCTGCGATCAAACCATCTCACTACCACAGCTGCTTAGCTGGGCGCGTGCCGACGAGGAAGCTGGCTGCACAATACTTTTCTCAGGAGGGAACTCATCAATTCACCAAAATACATGGTTAATATAAGTCCATTTTGGTTAACAAACAACTCAGTTAAAAAATGGGCAAAGGACCTGAATAGAAACTACTCCAAAGAAGACAAGCAGATGGTTCACAGACATATGAAAAGATGCTCAACATCACTAATCATCAGAGAAATGCAAATTCAAATCACAATGAGGTATCACCTCACACCTGCCAGAATAGCTATCATCAATAAACCAACGAACAGTAAGTATTTGCAAGGAGGTGGAGAAAGGAGAACCCTTTTGCACTGTTGGTGGAAATGCGGACTAGTGCAGTCATTGTGAAAAGCAATATGGAGATATCTCAAAATATTAAAAATGGATCTCCCTTTTAACCCAGTGATCCTCCCATGGGAATATATCCAGTGGAACCCAAAACACTAATTTGAAAGAACATAAGTACCTCTGTGCTCATTACGGCGTTATTTACAATCACCGAGATATGGAAGCTGCCCGAGTGTCCATCAGTAGATGAGTGGATAAAACAACTATGGACCATTTACACAATGGAATACTACTTGGCTGTAAACAAGAAAATTTTACCCCTTGTGACAGCATGGATGGACCTGGAGATCACTGTGCTAAGTGAAATAAGCCAGTCAGGGAGAGACAAATACCATGTGATCTCGCTCATATGTGGAATCTAATGAACAGACCAAACTAACAAGGAAAATGGGGACAGACTCCGTAGATGGAGAGCAGGAGGACAGCTGGAGGTTAGGGGGTGGAGGGGTTGAGCAAAAGGGAAAAAGGACTCGTGGACACGGACAACAGCGTGATGACTGCTACGGGGCGGGGTAGGTATAAGGGAACCAAATGGTAATGGAAAAAATACAATAAAGATGTTGTTAGCCCTGGCTGGTATAGCTCAGTGGATTGAGCGCTGGCCTGCAAACCAAAGGGTCGCCAGTTCAGTTCCCCGTCAGGGCACATGCCTGGGCTGCAGGCCAGGTTGGGCCCCCGGTAAGGGGCACATGAGAGGTGACCACACATTGATGTTTCTCTCCCTCTCTTTCTCTTTCCCTTCCCCTCTCTCTAAAAATAATTTTCTTTAAAAAAGATGTTTTTAAAAAGCATTTTGAAAAGCAATTTTGTATGTATTTGTGGTATATCTATGTGTTTGTGCAGAGAGAAACAGACATTACCCTGTGTCCACCTTTTACTGCCCACAGTTCTATGGGACTAGATTGTTAGATTTTTTAACACCATGAGTGTGAAGCTCTTTTGCAATTAAGCATAGAGTTTCTATAGCCAAATTAATTTGCACTGTACTTTAAAGTTTACAAAGAGCTCTTACAGATGTTCCCTCCATTCTGATCGAATACCAAGCCAGGAATGCCTGCAGCCTTACCTCGGCACTCCACGTTGGGGTCTCCCCAGAAGAGCTCCTGGCACTCACTGCAAGTGCGGCCCCCAAAGCCAGGCATGCACTGACACTGTCCCGTGAACTGCGGCCAGAAAACAGACCTAGGTCAATGGGCTGCAGGGCAGAATCCAGTTGCACTTGCTTTCTTGGCTCCTCGTTAGGGGAAGTGGGACTGAGCTGTTTGCCTTAGAAGACCTCCACATCCTGATGAGGAGAAGGGATTCTTACTTTACCTGGGTGCTGAGGGCGGACCGCTCTGCTGCAACAGAGGCTGGAGAGGCCCGGAGCCCATTACACTCTACTCGCATGTTTCCTCACCAGTATTAACAGGCCACTTAGGTCTCCCCTGCCACGGGAGCCCTTCCTTCTGAGTATGTGTCAGGAAACGTGAGTATGTCTGGCCATGTTGCATATGGCTGTTTGGTTCCTTTCAGGCTGTGTGGCCAAGAAAACAGTCTGATTCAGCAGCCAGGGACTGGAGAGAAACTGCACTCTCCTGTCCATTCTAATGGGAGTCTGCAGTGAGGGCCCTGTATTAAGAGGCTATGGCTGCATCAGATGGGGTCTCCCTGCACAGTTATGTCCCAGCCGAGGGGACAAGTGATGGCTGACATCCGGTCTGAGCTGTGTTTGCCAAGCTGTGTGTCCCGAGGCAAGAAAGGCTGTGACCATAGGAGAAGGTGCCCTTCTCTCTCTAACTGGGGCCAAGGCACCGAATAGCTGTCACCTGGACTCACAAAGGCATCTTTCCTTATGCCATGACGGCCTCACCCCAGCTACAGTGCCTCACCTCATTACAAGATGGCCCGAAGGAATGAGCAGCATCGCAGTTGCATGGGTCACACCCAGTCCCGCTGGCCAGCTGCCAGGTGTTGGGGGCACAGCGGTCACAGTTCTGCCCGACCACATTAGGAAGACACAAACACTGGCCCGTGGCTTTGTCGCACTGGCAGTCAGAGCTGTTACAGTGCTCCCGCACGGTGCCCAGGGAGTTGCAGACACACTCTGAAAGAGAGCACACCACACGTACTTACCAAGTCACATTCATAAAATACACAGGCAACGCAAGATTTAGCTAGCTACATCCCAAGGGCTAAGATTTTCACTCTGCAAATTTCAACCTGGAAATGCAAATAAGTAGGGAAAGGAACAGAGGTTATTAAAAAACATCTACCACTATTGTTCTGCAGAAGTTCTGATGATGTCCTGACATTTTCCAGGTAGATGTGCACAACGATACCCTCTGTCTAGCAGTAGTTTCAAAACACAGAGATTTAATAAACTGCTGGTGAATCATCGTAAAGTCAAGGATTTAACTGTAAATAATAAAAAATACACTGTGGGAATTGAGGTATCTAATGATTTCAAACTCTTGGCAGGGAGCAGCAGGAATGGATGCATCAGACAGAGCAGGTACAAGCCCAGTAAGCTAGTAAGGCTGAAGGAATCCAGTCCTGCTGGTCCTCGACATTCCGCACGTGTTTGTGTACGCAAAGACGGGGCCCGGGGCTGTGCAGCAGAGCAGGGGGAAGTGCTGGATCTCTTGCTAAGAGAGAAATAAGGAGTTCTGAAAGAGAGACTTTAAAGATGGTTCTTTCTTTTCCTATCCATTGATGACAGAGAAAAGGTGTGGATGACAGAGAAAAGAGAGAGGGTATCTGGGATCTACACATCCTAGCCAGTCAGCAGGTTCCTGGGTAGAATTTGTATAAAATCAATATACTTTATTGGATAGCATTTATCATGGTGACAGCTACATATTTTTTCTTTTGGTTTTCTCTCTCAGGCACTGAGTCATGGCTTGAGACTTCAGTTCTGCTAGAAAACGAGGATATAAAGAAAAAAAAAATCACCCTCATCCTTCTTTTGTCAAAAGTGAAATTTTACCTCTCTGAACATGTGACAAGTATACTCCCAAAGGAAATAAATACCAGAAGAATGAAATCTCCCGATGAAGAAGCAAGTGGAAACCATTCTAATGAGGTGGCAAAATGAACATGCATCTTACTCCGACAGTCCTGCTGGAGGGCGTCCCCATAGTAACCAAATCGGCAGAGCTGGCAGTGCTCCCCTTCCGTGTGGTACAGGCACTTGAGGCACCTCCCAGTCTCCTTGTCACAGGCTTCTGGGTCTGTCGTGTCAATGTTGTGGTGACAGTGGCAAGGCTGACATGTCCCCCCAACATCAGAGGGATTGCCAAAGAAGCCTGGGGCACAGTCATCGCACCTGGAGCCTATTGTCCAATGAAAGCAAACACAACAAACACCTTCAGCGTGCTGACAGAAAGGTCTAGTCCGTCCACATTCCTGCGGAGAGTCAACCCAGGCTGTGCTCTGCACCACACTCGTTACCCAGCCTGGGGTGGCTACGCTTGCAGGGGGAAAAGCCAGCTTCTAGTTTGGAGGGAAAGAAGTATTTTGTCACCTGTCACACTGCTGCAGCCTGGCTCAGAGGCCACAGTGGGGCCAGGATGGCTGCAGCAGTTCCAGCACATGGGACGTGGAGCTTCGCGTCACACACGGGTGAAGCAGATTAGGAGCTAAATTAACGATCTAACAGAGTAAAGTGTAGCTTGGTGTTAAATCTTAATCCAAGGATTATATTAACTGAAATATCACTGCCCCTGCCTGAGCAACCCCCAAAATGGGGTCCTTCATGATCCCAAACTCCCTGTCTGAGGAATCCCAAAACTAAAGGTAAACGTTTACTGAGATGCAGATAAGCATATCTAGCATTTGACAGAGTGGCATCGAGTGTGAAATAAAAGGGAGTTTATTTCCACAACAACTCGCTACACTCCTTGAGTGTTGACAGACAATGGAACCAAAACAAACAAGAAGAATGTATCTAGTGTGGACAAATTCAGTTGCCTGGGGACCCTCTACATGACATTCTTTTCGTCCTTTTGTCCAGTGGCCACTTCACTACTTTGAGACTACTCTGCTAGAAGGTGCATAAGGGAAGAAGAAGTCAAATGGAAATTAAAATTTCTACTGCTTATTAAGTGTTTGCAGGGATTCCTTTATGGATTCAAATGAGCTTGCTCTTCGCTTTGTATTGTGGCATTATTATCACAGAGACTCAAGAATTGACTCTTGCTCCACATGCCAAACAAGAAAAGGAGCATCTTTTTAGATCCCTTCACTTTTAATTAAGGGTATAAAAATGAAACTAAAAACAAATAAATATCTTAAAAATAAAGAAATAAAAATGAAACTAAATTGGCTCACTCTTCATCTATTTTCTTCATTAACAACTAACTCATAAAGACTCTTTTTCTTCAAGAGTCTCAACATTACTTACCAATGTACCCAGGATTACAGACGCACGCAAGCTGTGAAGTTACAGGGTCTTGAAAGCAGCCACTGGCAAACTGACGTCCACTGTCGGGACCATCCGGGCAAGGACAAGGGCGACAGTGATCTCCTGACCCAATGATGGGATCACCGTAGTAACCAGCCAAACACCTACATCCATCGCAAAAGAGAGAGGGCTGTGAACCAGACTGACAAGAAACCTGCTACAAGAAAAAGTCTTGGAAACCGCGTTCTCTGTTTGGGAGCGCCTATTCCCCATTCTTCCCGTATCCACACGGGGCACTTCCCGTTGGAGCAGTGGTTCTCAGACGTAGCTCTAACCAGAATGCCCCTAAAGGGCTCGTTACAAATCAGATTGTTGGGCTTCTCTCCTGTTTCTCATTTAGGCAGTCCCAGGTAATGCTGCTGCTGCTGGTCTGGGGACCACTCTCGCGGGGCCACAGTGTCAGGGTACATCCCTGGCATCGCCCGGACCCTCTGTCACTCCTCCCTAGAGGAAGAGGTATATCTCCCCATGCGCACCCTACTGTCCTATCAGCTGCCTGCCTGCCCAGAGCAATCTAGCTGACTCCCTCCTTGCATTAGTTTGGGGGTGGAGGAGAGAGTCTGTCTCTGCCTCTGCCTAAGAGGCTGACCCGTCAGCAAGCCCTCGGTGGCATGTTCTGTAATCTAGCCTGTACCAGAAATAGAGCTGGTAAGAATGCTCTCTAGCTACATGACTCTTGTGTCTCTCAAGTGGTTTCACACTTGGGTAGGGATGGGGGCGTTTTTTATCGACTCCCAAACCCAGCAGGTCCCAGCTCCTCGCCTCACACATAGGGAACCCGTGGAGGTTAAGTGATTTGCAAGGGTTACACACTTGTTAGCAATGAGCCAGGGTTTGAATCTAGCCTCCCGACTTTTGGCAAGGAATTCTTTGATGTACTGCTTCTCAACATGAATGATACCTAGATCACTTTTTAACTTCCTATGACATAAGAGCTTAAAGGAATTTGAAGATCATCTAATCCAACCTAGTTATTCTTCTCACAGGAGGCTGGATACTTGGAGAGGTGAGAGAAGTCACCCAAGGTAATAGAGCAGGTCAGAAGCAAAACTGGGCCTGAAACTCAGGTTTAAGGATTTCCAATTCATGTTTTCCCCGCTTTTCATGTTTTCCCCGCTTTTTGAGGCAGAGGTAATATTTTTTTAAATGGGTGTGGAGAAAGATGAAGAAATAGGAGGGAAAAGTTGTTCAGAGCAAATTTATGATGCACTGGGGGAATTGGTGGTGATGAAGCAATTTCCTACAATGGTTTTTGAGAAAGTTTTCTAAGTGAAATAAATCCAAATACACCATGACAGAAATTGAGTGTTCACTTCCTGCCTTCCCTCTGCTTCCCACTGCAGGAACAATCTGAGCCTAGAGCTTCTTTTTAAATTCATGGGGCTGATACTAATTATCTTGGAAAAAGGAAAAGAATGAGAGGAATTGGCTCAAACTAGACAGCAGAATCCCAAATACTTTAACAAAGTTTTGTCATCCAAATTAGGGCTAAGTATCTTCCCTCCTCCCACAGCCTCTCTCTTTCTCCGGCAGTAAATCAAAGTGCTTTACAAGTAAAATCCAAGAACGGTCAGAAGCCCCAACAAAGCCATTCTCACAGAACGTTCTCAGCCTGTGAACAACCACCTTTGTTTACTGCGTGACCCTTTTTAATTCGATTTTCTCTAACTTATTTTCCAGCTCTCATTGGAATAATAGAAAACTTAATGCAGAAAACAAAAGATGACACCAATATACTAATTTCTTCTTCTCAACCTGGTATAACTGTTTCCTTGTAGTCCTTTAAATCGTTTTGCAGTGGGAGGGAATAATTGCTACTCGAAGGAGCGGTCGCTGGAAGCCCCGGACCCGTGACCACCCTCCGCACGGAGCCCAGACCGCACCTGCCGCACCTCCGTGAACGTCTTCATGCCCTAAGTTAGCCGCGTATTCATTTTTACCTACAATTTCTCTTTCCCCCGATGAGCAACTTTTGTACTGACTGAAGCAACTTGCTGAAATTTTTAACACAAAAATCCTATATAGAGTGGATGGATAGTAAAAAAGAAAAAATTTATTGACATGGAAGGCGGGATATTAGTATTCCAAAAAAGGCAGTTCTAATAGCATGTCTGTTTTCTTAATTAGTGGTGAATAATACAAGTCAGCATGTCATTTTCTCATATGGACTATTTCTTATCGACTGAGCAGGGCTGCGATGTTATTAGAAGCACATTGTATGTTTTATTCTTACTGTACACAGTGCAGTGCTTCGCATCCACAATAATTATCCAATTCACATTTGCTAACTGGAGAACAGATCTACTTTTGCACATTTTCTATGGTCTCCTGGAAACTGTAGCTGCATAAAATGTTTCCAAAAAAGCTATTTAAAATGACTAACCCCACTTGGACTGGGTTTCTACGTTGACCGAAATCAGGCATTAACATCTCACGCACCTCATCCTAGGCCAGAACCTGCTGACGGAGAGACGAAGTCTGCACGGTCTACGGCCGTCTCTAGGATGGCTGTCCAAGGGGCAGATTCCTGTCGGCTACGTTCTCTGATGCACCCCCAGCCCCAGAACAATGCCTGGCACACGGAAGGTGTAAACTAAGTATGTATTCAATGAATGAGTTCCTAGAAGATACTGCAGTGGTCAGAAATGACCAAGCCATCTGGACCGTGGTAGAGATCCACTCTGTGGTTTCCCCAAGCCCTTGTTTGCTCAGCCAAAAAGGGTTTCATTCCCTTTACTTTCAAGAGGCTTTCCCCACGTACCTTTCACAGTTGTGGCCGGTGGTGTAGTCCTGGCAGCTCAAGCACTGCCCTGTCGCCGAGTCACAGTCATCAGCGTGGCCGTTGCACTGGCAGGGCTGGCAACTCGGAAAGCCCCAGTATCCAGGTAAGCACCGGTCACACTGCCGAGTGTACACCCCCTGGAAACAGTGGCACTGGCCAGTGACGGGGTCGCAGAAAGCATTCACAGATCCTTGCAGATGGCACTCGCAAGCTGCAGAGACAGCAACCGAGGAACCACCTTGAGAGGCTCATTAAATGCAGACACGCCCCGGTAGATAAGCACCCTCGTGCCCAGGTCAGGATGCTCACGGGTTCACGTGATCAACGTCCATAGTGAGGCACTGCCTTCTGAAGCTATGGCAACCACACAGTACGCGTCAGATCATCTGAATGAGTACATTACAATTCGGATCAACCTACGTTTGCATCCACTGGGGCCGAAGCCAAAGTTTCCAGGAGCACATCGGTCGCAGGTTCTCCCAACCACGTTCGGCCGGCACTGGCACTGGCCTCCGTTGGGGTCACAGACGGAGCTTAACGAGCCCTGAGGGTCACACTCACAAGCTGCAGGGGAAAAAGAGGCCAGAACCTATGACACAGAACAGCTGCCACCGCCCCCCCCAGGCATGAGGGCAGCTTGTCACACCTGGCTCTGAACTGGCCTGTCCCTTCCCTTGGGCTCTCCCTGACCCTTCCTCCTTTACTACCTAGGCTTATTCGGAAGTCCCACAGGAAACAATCTCATCCCTACGGAAGCAACAGGAGAGAGATAGAGTTGGCAGATACAGCAGCTTCTTTAGGAAGAGGCCATTAAGGTTTTCTCCCCTTGCCTCCAAAGCTTAAATGTCCCAGGACCTTAAGACAAGAGCCCAGTGACCTCTGGGGGTTGGTTGGACATTTCAGTTCTGTGCTGCTCTGCTGATTCTATCCTCATGGACTTTCCCCCTAGCCGCCTGTTGTGTATGCCTTCAATACTGATTGCATTGGCAGTGGTGCTCTATCACTGAAATATTCTTTAAAAATAAATAAAGACAGACTATCGTTGAGACACTATTTTCTTTGTGCTGACAGGGCCACAGGGCATGCCTTCCAACATACCTCACGGTGCCAAGTGTGCTCTTGAGGCTCTCGAGAAAGGAGCAGGAGCAAGTGCAGTGATACCTACCCAAGCCTGTCTGGTGTAACAGGGCAGAAATGCTAAAGATGATGTTTCTGCAAACGTCAGTCATCGGCGTTTTTACAACACTTCTGCTGTTCTCCAGACATCGGTATCTCTGAAAGGTTTCCCAGGCACTGTTGGTGACGGACCCATCTCCCGAACCTCCCATGGTGAAGATGTCCAGTGATTTACAGAATGGCATGAGGACAAGCTATGAAAAAATGAGAACAGCAAAATGTTCTTACGGTGGTATCTGGTTCTGGTGTCAACAATTAAAGCCAGGTAAACACACAAAAACCCAAAATGCTTTTGACTTTTGAAAAGAAAACAAATTAGATTCATTTAATAAATCTTCCTATTCTTAAAATATTCTTGCCAGAAAAAGTTTAGATAGCCCTTATATAGTTTGATGGGTGGTTTTTAAAGATTTTATTTACTTATTTTTAGAAAGAGAGGAAAGGAGGGAGACAGAGCGGGAGAGAAATATCATTGTGTGGCTGCCTCTTGTGCACCCCCTACTGGGGACATAACCTGCAACTCAGGTATATGCCCTGACTGGGAATTGAACCGGGGACCCTTTGGTTCTCAGGCCAGCACTCAATCCACTGAGTTACACCAACCAGGGCTAGTTTGACGGTTTTTGAAGTGTTATTTTTAAGACACTTCATATTTTCAGAAATAATCAGCTTGAGTAAATCCTTCCCAGAGGGTGGAGTTTTATTAAAATAAATGAGCAAATCAGCCATGGAGGTAAAAAAAAAATAGATTCTGCCTAGCCTCTCAGCATGACCCCTCCACAAACCCTCTGGGAAAGCAGATGGACGCTTTCTGCCCAGCCTTCCCTGCTTGTGTCTGAAACGGCCTTGCACTTACTGAATCGATAAGCGTGTAGGGACTCTCCACATGGCTATCGGAGGAGGTGTACTGGGGCAGCTCTAACCTGACCGTGTAGTTCACACCCTTCTCAAAGCACACAGGGCGTGGAAGGACGACGTACCTGCCCCAGAGCAAACAGAACAACAACAAAAGACAAACTTTAAGTAACCAATCAATCAGTCAAAGCGCTACGCAACTCATTCTGAAGGAAGAAAGTCAACAGTGTTTGACTTTGCTGTGAAACGGTAACTGGACAATGTAAAGGTGAGATATAATAATCATAATTTATTAGTTTTATTGAGCTGCAAACCACTGTCACACTGACCTCGAACCAGGTGATAAAGACACCACCTGGTTGTCATCATCAGGAACTGTGTTACCACATCGACTGCTGGTTGGAATCTTCCCAGGTCGCTGCACCGTGATGACAGCTTTTTCCCAGTGGTCGGGTAGCTAGAATAACAAACAATCAAGCAAAAGAACCACCTGCACTGGCCCACTGCTGCCTGTTAATAAAAACGTCTCCTGATTCATCATTTGCCAAGTTCAAATGGAAAACACTCTCTTGCATCGCCCTTCCCCTCTGCTATAGCCCCAGTTTCTGCCCAAATCCCTTCTCGCCTGGACCATGAAACGGCTTCCCAACTGCTTTCCTTGCATCTCCCAATGTCCCGTTACTTCCATCTTAAAATACAGCTGATAATGACAACCCCCTGCTCAAAGCCCTTCAAAAGCTTCCTCTTAAGAGACAGCCCATGTCCATTTGCTGATCTAGCGTTTTCCAGCAGCATGTCTGACCATATCCCATATCCCTCACCTAGCTACGTGGAGTGACTCTCAGAACACCCTCCTCTCCCCTGCTCATGCCATTCCTGATTTCCTCATGTCAGGATTCCATCTAAGTTTAAGCAAGGCCTACATCTGAGTCTCTCTGAAACATTTCGGCAGCCCCTGGCCTGGCCCAACTGACGTGAGCTATCTTCTAGCACCGTTTGTCTTCCTGCTCTCACACTGTCCGCCTTCGGCCTTTAAAACACTCAGGGTGCGGGCCTGCCCCTGGCAGTGCAGGCCCAGAGGGGGAGGGGAGGGTCTGATACAGGCTCATCCCACCTCGGTTCTCCGCAAGGTCAAGCGCCTAACAAGAAACGGCTAAATGTTCTTGAAACTGAATTGAAGAAAAATTTACATTTTCAATTGCATGGAGGCTAGAAAGTCAGAGAGAAATTACTCTATTCCAGTGCAACCTCCAAATTTCACAAAAACATACTTTCCACTGGGAAAAAAGATTTCTCTACCAATATCCTCACCACCCCCAATAATGCACCAAGGGTTTACCTGTGGCTCATAGCGAATTAGGATGTCGTACTCCATGGAGTATGGTATGTTGTCAATGAAAAACTCCAAATAAGCCCCTTCGGGCACTCGGACAAAGCCTGCTCCAGTCCAGGAGGGAATCCGGTCCTGCACATACTGCCGCTCCACTATGGTGGCCCCCTAGGGACAAGGACACAGTCCTTATGCTTTACTTGAAATGCAGAAGTCAAAGAAATCTAAAGTCACCCAAAGGTCCAAAACTGTATATACTATACCTAATTTTTACAGTCACATTTTCTAGTAGATTGTAAAATATTTTGAATATATAGACAGCAAATTGGCTTCTTTTTAGTTTTGTGGTTGAGGTGGTCTCGGGACATTAGAGATGGGACTTTTCAAAGGCTTCTGACAGAGCTGCTCTGATGTAACCAGGGCAACGAGCATAAAGGAAGGAAAGAGAACATCCCAAATGCTGTTATCAGCAGGCCTAGGAGTGACAAGGAATTTCCCAGATTTTCTACACGGTGAGCCCAATATTTAGTGGCTTTATTTCTGTCTTCCTCATTGGCATTCATTTCAGGCTTCAAGTACAAGTGAGAAGCTTGATATAACCATGCAAGTTCACTACTGATGGATGTTCAATCATGAACATTCACTACTGATGAGTTCATTGTGACTCACTGAGACTGAAAATTGATCAAGTTGAGCTGCTTAACTCAAGCAAGCATTTGAGTTTGTTCACAGGGTTATATAATACCTGTGATCCGTCATCTCCAAAGACAAAGTCCTTCATTCCCTGGATGTATGTGTGTGCAGCTTTCCCTACTAAGAGGTAGCACCTGCATTACCCCGCCCTCAGATCTGGTCTGGCCTTATGACGTGACCAAAAAAAGGTGAAAGAATGACATTCTGGGATTTCTGAGCCTGGATTTTAAGAGACCTGCTAGTTTGTTTTCTCCTTGGAAGCCAAATGCCACGTAAGAAGGCTCACTCACTATTCTGACTCTCCCGTGCTACGAGGAAGCCCAAGACAACTGCTTGAAGATGTCATGCCGAGAAAAACAGCCACCTATGCTGAGGTGCCAAATCTACATTTAAGCCACTAAATTTTGAATGGCTTATTACACAGCAACAGCAAATGGAAACAATATCCTCTCTGAGTAGTTACTATAGCAAATCAACAATAACTGTCGAGCGTAAGTGGAGAGAAGATTGGAAGAAGAAAAAAAACCACAAAAATACCCACCAACACCAAATGTCCCAGAGTCTCTGAGCTGTAGACTTATTTAGCTTTAAATATGACTGTTCTCAAGTCAGTATTCCCGATCCTTACTTGGGGCTCAATCACAAAATACTTCTTAACTGGTCTGTTTACAAAATGTGTAGATGGCATCACTGCTCCCCACACGCTGCTTTACTAACCTGCCAAGCACCCCCTACTTACAGGCCCGAAGTCGGCTTCTTCCGCTTCATAGATGTAGTGATCCAAGGTGGTAAAGTAGTACCCGGGTTCCACCTCGTTGCACTGACGTCCGATCATGTGGGGTCGGCACGTGCACTGGCCCGACTCTGCGGAACAGCTGGAAGGGAGGGGAGCTGGGTCAGCACGCTCTCCGCTAATACGGGAACCCACTGGACGCAGTTGTTCATTTGCCATTAAACATTACATGGGTGAAATATTCAGGTGGAGTATTCTTATTTCCTATGGAAAGTAAATACTTGGAAAAAATACTGCCTGTGAATTAATTCCAAACTCTGCAGTTGAAAGCTCAGAATGACCTGTTCTTTCACTTTTATCTCCCTTGCCCGGTTTTCACTGTGCTCCATCCACACCATGTTAATTAGGGTTTTCTGTAGATACAACAAATGTTTTTTTTTCTTAGGTTGTTTGCCTTATTTTCCATTGCAACCCCTTTCTAGGGCCCTACCCAACTCCTGGAAAGGACAGTTCTAACTTAGCTACCCCGGACGCTGGCAGCAGATTCAGAAAGGACACCACTCAGCCCCTCTCACGTTCTCTAGCAGGAAGACACTGTCCCCTGCTGAGTCAGCCAAGTCAGAGATGTGCCCGTTAGTCTTCATATCAACCAGGCACCACCTTCTGTGATTTCACCTGCTAGCACCTGGTCGTCTCTTCCCCTTTCCATGGGCTATGCCTGCCTTTCTTCCTCCTCTCGCTCATAGTAAAAGCAGTTACAGTCTTCTAATTGGCATCCTTGTTGCCAGTCCTCCAACTTCCCAACCCAAACCACCAGGCCCAGAGCAGCCCACATGAACCTTTCTAAGATACATTAACCATATCGCTTCCTGGCTACAATGGCCTGAGGCGGTGCAACAGGACTTCCACAGTCTGGCCTTTCTCTCTCTCTCCACCCTCATCTCTTCCCTCAGCTCTCCAACCACACTGAACTACTTACCATTTCTGAAATGCACGGGTGATTCAGGACCCCTTGCCGTTGGTCATACTCTTCAGCCTGGATTGTCCTCCCTGATTCACCCAACAAAGGTCCCACCTGCTCTTTCCAGAGTGAGCTCACCAGTGGCTCCTGCTGTGGCATTTCCTGACCATCATCCCACTCCACAGAATGAACTGCCTTCTCTTTCATGCCACCACCTCCTTGCAGAAGAAACGATGTGTTCACAACATCTACAGCCACGCTTGTCAGGCAGTAGGTGTTCATTAAAGTCGAGGCACTATGACCTCAAATCGTTTACTCATTTCCTTCCCTCTTCTATTCTGGCGCTTCCTGAGGCTTCAGCTGTTCCTTATCTGTCCTGTGAAGACATTTATTGCCTTCTCTCTAGTAGTGCTAACTATTGGCAGGCCCATCTCACCCCTACTGGCTTGTAAACTCCTCGAGGGCCTGGACTGTGCCTTTTTCACCTCAGTCAGCCCTGTGGGGCCTGGCCCAGCGCTCTGCATGCAGACTACACTCAAACACTGGTTCAACAAGTAAGTGTGTGAAGGATAGGAGATTCTGAATTAAAAAATAGGAGATTTAATGTAATAATAAAACTTTAGATCTGGCTGGTGTGGTGCAGTGAATTGAGCGCTGGCCTGTGAACCAAAAGGTCACCGGTTCAATTCCCAGTCAGGGCACATGCCTGGGTTGTGGGCTGGGTCCTCAGTTGGGGGCGTGCAAGAAGGAACCAATCTATGTTTCTCTCGCACATCAATGGTTCTCTCCCTCTCTTTATCCCTTCCTTCCCGTCTCTCTAAAAATAAGTAAATAAAATCTCCTAAAAAATAAAACTTAAAAGAATTAGTCATTCTTCTTTTAGGTAATACAAGCCTTGGGATAAACTGTAATGCATTTGTGTTGTTCTCAGTCTATGTCTGCCTTTTCCTCAGAATCATGACTTCATGTGCATGGTAAAACCAAATTACACAGCTTCATTTTTACTTCATTAAAGTCAAGATGTCGTTTGAAATTGTTGCTTTAAAACCATTCCCAGACTTCTCTTTTTTTCCTCATCCCAAACTTCATTTTAAAGCAAGTACCTAAGTCCCAGTGAAGTCTTCTTCCGTATACCATGGAAGCCGTTTTTACTCCACAGGAATCTGAATATTTAACATCCTGCAGCCAATTCCCAGAGCGGGACACACGGCTCCAGTTGGGACCTCGCCCTCTTTCGGCAGTCCACCAACAAAAGCCATTTTCAAAAATCCAGGCATCAGACATTACATCATATGGACAAAAGAAAATATTTCCTCCCCAGATGTTTACTGAGAGAACAAATGTCCAAAACACGAACCATCGAAGGAAACAACGAAGGAAACAATGTGATCCTTCATATGCCATCGACAGAGAACAAGCAAATAAAGCTGAGGAGGAGGCCGGTGGGCAGACTCCTGGTGTGGCCTTTTACCTGCTGCCCAATTGTAAAGAAGAAACAGCGCAGGAGAACCCGGTCAGGTGAAAGGAATTCCCTTAACATCAGCCCTGGCGATCTCTCCTCTTTGCCAGCACGGCTCCAATTCAACACTCACTCCTTTAGTGAACGCATTCCTGTGGCTGTACCTGCCGCTGCACAGATGGCCCTCACACCCAGGGCCCCTAGCACTCATTCAGCTGTGCCTTGGTTAGACATTTCCAGCCGGGAACAGGGCATTTCCATGTTTGCCCGCCTGTCATCTCTAATGCATCCCGTCACCAATGGCTTGTCGCCTCTCACGCTGACTTCTTATCTTCAGCTCCGCTATTTCTGTCGGCAGATTTAAAATTCTTCTGATACGGTAGGTGCGACATGCCTTCCCTTTCCTTTATCCTCCGTGTCCAAGTCTTGTTTTGAGATGTTTCTCAGCTTAGTTTCCACTCGCTGCCACTGCCCCTGCCCCTGCCCTCGTGCAGGCGCACCATTCTGCACCTGCTGCTCTAGCGAACTCACAGACCGACCTCGGGGCTCTTCCCTCCCCGGCCCAGCCCATCCTGCCTGCACCGCTGCGCCAATCCTCCCACAGCACTGCTTTCAACATCTCACAAAAATCCACAACTGCTTCCACTTATTATACCAAGTTACACTGTCCTGCCTGGTTTCCAGCAGCCTCGAGAACCCATGCCTCTTATTCTGGTGTCCGCCTTTTGCTTTCAGATCAGTCGCACCCCTTATACTCCTCCACAAATATTTACTGAGCAAATACTGGCCCTGGAAGCTGTGCTTCCTGGTGTTAATACTCTCACATTTTAGCTCATTGTCGACTTTCTTCTGAATCAATCCTTACTTCCTTAGTAAAGTCCATTGTTTCTGCTCAATGATAAGGAGAAAGAAAAGTGGGGGAAAGTAGTCCTTGTCCTAAGGAACTTACAATCTAATTTGGGAGATAAGTAATAAAGCAACTGACCAACTGTAATAAAGCAATACAACAAATCAAAATGCTGTCAACACCTATACAGATCTGCAAGCAATGCACTAGGGGTTGCAGGGGTGTCCAACCTGCGGCCCACGGGCCGCGTGCAACCCAGCTTGGCTATGAATGCGGCCCAACACAAAACTGTAAATTTACTTAAAACATTGAGGTTTTGTTTTTGTTTTTACGTGTCACAGTATATTTAACATGTGACCCAAGACAACTCTTCTTCTTCCAGTGTGGCCGAGATGCCAAAAAGTTGGACACCCCTGGAGAGGAAAGCATTGTTTGTCCAATTAAGAGCAACATCATGAAAGAGGTGGCTCTGACGGTCACAGGGGATCTTGACAGGCAGGGGGAGGACAGGCATGACAGGAGCAGAGAGGGGGAATGGAGGAGTTGAGCAGACATGCTCCAGGTCAGACCGGATCTCGACCTGGCCGTACCCGCTCTCACCTCTGCGCCTTCCGCAGCTTTCTTCTTCTCAGCTAGAAGGCCTCCTGCCCACTTGTCACACCTCTCAAATCTCATTCATTTTCTGTTTTTGTTACTTTTTTTTAAGATTTTATTTATTTTTAGAGAGTCGAGAAGGGAGGGAGACAAAGAAAAAGAAGGAGAGAAACATTGACGTGAGAGAGACACCGGTTAGTTGACTGTCATGTGCACCCCAACTGGAGACTGAACCCACCACCCAGGCATGAGCCCTGACCAGGAAGCGAACTGGTAACCTTTTGCTTTGCAGGATGATGCCCAACCAACTGAGCCACACTGGTCAGGGCCTTACTCATGTTTTAAAGTCCAAGCTCAAATGCTACCTCCTCCATAGTGAGGCAAGAGGTTAATTACATGTAATTATTCCTTCCTGTGTTCAAGTAAAAATCATATTGGATAGAAATGGTACATTTTACAAGTTTACATTTCTCTGAACTAGATATAGATTTCATTAATTTCATCAATAAGGTAGAATAAAGATTTAAGGTAAGACAAAATAAGTCAGGCTCTATGGTAGGCGGAATAATGACCCCAAAAGATGTCCGCGGCCTCATCCCTGGAATCTGGGCGTGTTACCTCACATAGCACAGGGGACTGATGTGACTGAAGTTAAGGACCTTGAGATGGGAGGTTATCCTGGATTATCCAGATGGGCCCAATGTAATTACTTGAGCTATTAAAAGTGGAAGAAGAAAGCAAAAAAATGGGTAAAAGCTGTTACAAGGGAAGAATCTGACTCGCAGTTGTTGGGAAAGAAGGAGGCCATGAGTCAAGGGATGTGGGAGCCCCTGGAAACTGGGAAGGGCCCCCCCTGAGAGCCCGCAGGAAAATGGGGGCCTGTCCTGCAACTGAAAGGAACTGAGTCCTGCCAACCACTCAAATCAGCAGGAAACAGATTCTCCCCTAGAGCCTTAAGATAGAAACACAGCCCCACCGACATCTTGATTTTAGTCCAGACTCGGACTGACACACAGAACTGTAATCATACAAATTTGTTTTAGGCCACAAGGTTATGGTAATATACCATGGCAACAACAGAAAACTAACACAAGTCATATTTTTTCTACTTGAGTGAAGGCCAAGATTATTTTTTAAAAACACAGACTTATCATAAATACAGAATTTAGCAACTTATTTAAAATTCTATAGGAAGTAAAACTCTATTTCATTTAAAAACTGATGAGCAGAGCAAATACTGCAGTTTTGATTTTTCTCTATTACTAAGATATTAGGGGAAAAATAAGGATAAAAAGCATCATCATGAGAACTACCACTGCTCAACACTGCTGTCTCCTCCATAATTCTGATCATCAGTAAGAGTTGGTTCTGCAGTGAGCAGTACTCATTTTACCCAGAGTAGCCCTCCCCACGAGTATGGTATTTTCTTAAGGGGAAGGAGCTGTGCTCTATATTCCTTTTATGTCCAAATACTTATCATTAACAAAGGGTTAGGTCTCCACTCAAGATACTGATGAAAACATATATTAATTTCTGCTCTTGTTTCAAGTATAATAATTTCAGTTCCTCATTTACTGGGCGCTGCAAGGCCCGTTGTGCTGGGTACAAAGGGAGATATAAGAACAAGTAAGACGCAATCCCTCTCTGAAGACACCTTTGGAATACAAATAGCTATAATAAGTAGCCAAATAAAATAAGTGCTAAAAGAGATGCAGAGGTAATGTGTTGTTGGGGGCTAGGGATTTCAGTCTAGGCAGTCAGAAGTCTTCAAGCCAGGTATCAAAGTCCTAAATTAATGAAATGACTCTGAAGGATGATATAAAGATGTTTACATTTTTCAATGTTTGTTTTTCCCCTTTAAATTTTTTTAAGTATTTTTTATTGACTATGCTATTACAGTTTTCTCAATTTTTTCTCCCTTTATCCTCCCTCTGCCCTGCCCCCCCACCCCTCCAGCATTCTCTTGCCTTTAGTTCATGTCCATGGGTTGTACATATAAGTTCTTTGAGTCCTCTGTTTCCTGTGCCATTTTTTATCTCTCCCCATCTATTTTATGCCTACCAATTATGCTTCTTCTTCCCTGTACCTTTTCCCCCCATTCCTCCCTTATCACTCCCCACTGAACTCCCTCCATGTGATGTCCATTTCTCTGATTTCAATGTCTTTAGAACACTTAAAAGCAGCATTTACCTAACAACTATTCTTACTTATTCATTAAAGCAGGTTATGTGGTAGGCAAATCTTCAATAACCTTACATTATTTACATTAATTAGGTTTTACCTCTTAAAAATACTCAAAAGTTCAGATTATCTGTCAACATAATAGACATGGATTATGAAGCCTTTATAGTTCTACGAAAATGCATTTGGCTCATTATACAAAATATTTTAAGTTTTTCCACTTCACATGATTTTTGCACTTAGTTCTGTCCCTGGTCAAAGTAATTAAGGAACATTTGGGATCACATTTAGCGACTGTCTCTCCTAAGGAGTACGTATTTAGTTTTTTTTAATATTTAAAAAATCTTGTTCCTCAAAGTCTTTAACTCAATCAACATTTATTCAATACCTACTGTGCATCCAAGGTGAAGCAAAGGAATATTATCAGATAGAAGATATTTTTGAGTGGTTGCACAAATCATTCATTCAAGAAGTATTTCCTGAGTGTCTGCTATGCACCAAGCATTCTCTAAGTGGATCGGTGTTCAGAAGATTGGGCCTTGACCACTCCTATGGGGCTCTAGAGAAAGTCCTCATGAGGAAACCTTGGAAAAGGATCACCACAGAGCTCTGCAGAGTCACAGGACCAGAGGCATCTCACAAGGTTCTTTTTTCCATCAGTCGTGCCAAAAAACAGAGTGTCTCATCAGTCACGTTAGGAAGATCAAATCACCTGCTTTAAAATCGCCACCGAAAATTTTGCTTCACAGACTCCCTTGATTAGCACATTCTGGTTTTTATCAATTTTTGCAAGAAATATGAGTGGCAGCTCAGGGGCTGTGTGTGGGTAGATTTAGAGACAGGAAACATGTGTGGAATAGAGAAAAAGAGGAAGGGAGTATAAGTAATGTAAACCATTTAGGGTAAAGGAACATAGGACATTCCTGACTTTATGACATAATTTGGAGAATCACGGATGTCATTTCCATCTAACTGAGAAGAACTGTAGGTGTGCTGACAGCTTTGAATTGGGGAATAAGTAAAGGAATCAGCATGTTTCTGGGAGTCACAAAGGGAAGTCAGAAAAGTGATTCCATAAGCAGACAAGTAGTTTGTCTTTCTCTCTGGCTTTTATGGAATTATCCTTGCTTCCTTCCCTCTGGAGGTTTTCTAACAACAGACATTCAATGTTGGAGTTTCAGAGGGCTACATACATGCTTTACTGAGTTTGCTACACTATTTAGAATAAAACAAGCCCAAATACAGAGACCAAACAGAACATGTTCTTACTGCCTGAAATCTCATTCCTACTTCCCAGCAGACTACTATGGTGTTGGGAAATAATCTTGTAAGAGAGTCAATTTTTGAGTACATGAAGCTTGCTCAATGAATTCAGCATGTTCTCTCTGGGAACGTCCAGGGACAAAGAAACATCTGCCTGTTCTCTCGGCAGCCACTCACACTATCTTCACCAGATGTTCTGAATCTGACCCTGTAACCAACAGAGACCAAAACTCTCTTTGACTCAAAGGTAGTTAATTAAACTTCCAGAAATTTAACATCTTGCCAAACGTGTATTCTGATAATTTCCGGTAGAGTTTCATGCCTCATCTATTCAAGGAAGACCAGAGCATTTAAGTAACTAAAAATGATTATATGTAATTTTCATTAATAGGCTTGAAAGTGGAAAAATGAAAGAAGAAAATGAAAAGATTCTTTACACAAATCAAAATGAGAGTTCCTTTTTCATCTTTTAGATTGCTGAAAAAATGTTTGATAATACCAACTGCTGGTGGGAATAGAGAGAAAAATACTTGTACAACCAGTTGGTAGAAAAATAAATTAGCGCAACCCTCCTGCAGAACAACGTGACATCCACTTTGACTTCAAAGTTCCATTGCTGGGAACCTAATCTGTAGATGCATCTAATGAACACTCAGCAAGATGTATCTACAAGGGTATTCACTGCAACATTTAAAAAGAGCAAAAAGACTGGAAATAAATCACGGCACTTTCTTTCACATGACAGAATAGAAAACAGGGTAGATGAACACAGGCAGATGTGAAAAAGATCTCTAGATAAAAAAAGCAAGTTGCAGAATTGTGTACATAACATCTATTACTTTGATTTTCAAAAATGTCAGTAAAGAGAAGTGGGAAATCATGGACTATTTTTTTTGTACTTGACCGTTAAAAAAAATAAAACCTAACATGTTATTTTAAAAGAATTGAGAGGAAACTGTAATTTTTAATGGTATTCTGAGCACTATTATTAATTTCTACAGAGATACAAGAAACTGTTAACAGTGGGGCTTCTAGGTAGTAGAACTTGGGTAGAGAAAGGGCAGGATAGCTGTCTGAACTGTTTGAGATTTTTAGAACTATGTTTGTACATTGTTTCCATAATTTTAAAAAAATATTGCAAATAAAAGCACAAAAACAAGGAATAGCAACACCATTAAAACCAAGAAATATAGACATACTAGGAAAATGTCAATGTTAACTCTTGGAATGAATAAATCTTTGAAAACATTGAGACCACAGGTAAAAGTGACTATCAGGATTCAAACCAAAGGCGAGCATTCGCTGCATATCTTCTTCAGAGACTGAATGGCACTCCTCTGGGGGACCACGAGGGCGTCCCTGGGGGACAGAGTACAAGAGTGCGAGGGAAGCTCCACTCACCTATTGTTTAAGGCTCCCCCAATGTCACAGTCGCAAGGTCGACATCCGTCCAAATCGTTGCTTAAGCCCCAATGCTCCGGCTGCAGAACAAAAGAAACAACGCAGCTGAGGTGGGTTCCCGTAATTATACACCAGACTCAGCAAGAAACAAGTCGTGGCGTGTTGTGGTTGTTCCACCAAATGCTCACTTGCATTGTGAGAGAAGAAAGCCTACAAAAGAAATGAATACAAGTACTCTGAAATAAGGACACCCAAGCTGTAAGTCACTGGGGTCAGACAGAGTGTCAATAATTGCATGGTAAGGCCAGATCTGAGCAGTTTCTTTGCCCTGCAAACAGCCTACATCCAACAATCACCATGAGAAGGCAGCAAAGATG
Source organism: Micronycteris hirsuta (assembly GCA_004026765.1). Classification (NCBI taxonomy): domain Eukaryota; kingdom Metazoa; phylum Chordata; class Mammalia; order Chiroptera; family Phyllostomidae; genus Micronycteris; species Micronycteris hirsuta. Next base: position 35,297 of record PVJI01002891.1, read on the forward strand.
CCAATTTTCTTCAATAGAATTGCTCTGGCAGTAAGAGAGTTTTGGCAAATATCCGGTAGGCCTTCAAGATTTTCCTAAGTTCAATCTGTCATAAAGTCCAGAAAGAAAGCTTTTCAAGGATTTGTTTATGTGGAAACATAGCCTAAAAAGCTAGAACTATTTCCACAAGGGAACGCTGAGGAGATCGCCGTGTGCTGAACCCTGGAGAGGGAGACAAAAAGAAATGGCGCAGCATCTATGTACTGGGGGAAAAGCTCTTTGTGCCGCCACAGGCACACATTTCCTAACGAGCAGGTAAGAACCAGGTTCGCCACTTAAATCAGACTTCCAGAAACTTACTTCAAGAATCTATCAGGATATATATGCTATGCATATTCAGTGATCCTAAATATAGTTTGGGTTCAGTAGACCTCCTCTCCCAAATTATAAAAACAATCAGAAATATGTTATAAAAGACATAAAATAATTTTGTAAAATTACTCTCATAATTACTCCACCTGGAATCAGTGCAGTGAACTTGTTGGTATATTTCTTTCCAGATTTTTTCTTGATGAATTTTTTAAATACGCAGTCAATATACTACTCATAGCCTGAGTTCTGTTTATACCACCGTAAGCATTTTCTCACGTGACTATTGTTTTCAGTGGCAACCAAGTATCACACTGGACAGAGCCCCAGCGTGCTTAACCATTTTCTCTCACTGCTGCCTCAAAGTTTTTCGCAGTGATTAATAAAAGATGCAATAATTTATTGGGTGATAGCTTCATTAGGTGTACAAATGTCTAACCACTCTGTTGTACACCTGAAACTAATATAATATTGTATGGCAACTGTAATTGAAAAATAATTTTTAAAAAGATACAATAATTCCTCTTTTGTGAAGTATCCACTCGTGTTTTGTAACATTTACCTATAACGATGATGATAAAATCTACCACAGGGAAAAGCATTCTCTATTAAAACTTGTCATATCCACAAGCTAACCATCCCATGCAACTAGGATTTACCTACCAGACACTGGTCACAATGCTGTCCGGCCACCAGGCGCTTACAGTAGCAGTAACCACTCTCGGAGTCGCAAGGGTTCCCACGAGGGACTGTTCCCAGAGGGTTGCAGGCACAAGCTTTATTGATGATAAAACAAAGTAAAGAAACATAAACCGAGTGAGTCTGAAGCAGTAGTCTGGATTTACACTGCGAAGTAGGATGGGGCTTACGCACATCTGAAAACTCCCGAACTTTTTAACAAATGTACTTACATTTACAGCCGAATGGATCTTCGGCACTTAAACCATAGAAACCCTCTTTGCAAATGTCACAGTGCTCTCCTTCAACATACGATTTACACCGACACTGACCAGCAATGAGGCCAGCGGAAAAATCTGTGTAACTGTCACAGATTCCCCCATTCTGAGAACCGGCTGGGTCACAGGTACACGCTAAAAAGAACGAAAAGCACCAGGTTTGTATAAATACATGCATATATTTCCCTTCGTTTTTCAAATGTCACACAAATAGACTAAAGATGGCTGGACTCCCAAGTAAACTCCGCTCCCAGCATCGTATACAGAGATAAAGCACGGCTGGGTCTAAAGCCCAAACTATGAGTTCCAAGAGAGGGACAGTTACTACCAGGCTATTCAGACTGAAAGGTGACCTCACACAGGCCCCTCTCGACCTTTCCCACTTACGTTCGCAGAAGTTAGGAGCGCGGACGTCTCTCTCCGGGTGCTGGTAGTAGAAGGGTCTGCACTGCTCACAGCCGCGTCCCATGGTGTTGTGTTGGCAGTCATCGCACACGCCCCCGCTGACGTTTCCGGTGGCCAGGTAGACCGCCATGTCGAAGTGGCACGAGCTGGAATGTTCATTGCAGTTACACTCTGCGTAGAGAGACCAGTGTCAAGAAAAGTCTTTTAAGTCTGTTTGCCAATGGAGGAGTGGATTGGTAAGAAGGAAGTTCATTTGGGGAGCTAGGGATGAAGTTCAGGCAAAACAGCAATTAACAAGAAGGCACTTGTGCTGAAAAAGGACATATCCACTTATGACATCAGTTTAAATCCTCTATTATGCTGGAAGCCTTCAAAGTGTAAACTTTATGAAATAAGCTCAATAATCTGCCCTCCTTGGAAGAGAATGGGCTACAAAAGGGTCAAAAACTTTGGAGAAATTCCCCTAGGAAGCTCACTGGCAGGAAGGATGTCACTGCACAGAGGACACCTTTGAGTCCCACTCAGGGTGGGAGGGGAATACATCACTCCAGAGGATTTTCTAGGCAATATGTTCCTAGAAAAGCCCGTGGGCTGCCGGCTTTGAGCAACAGGGCATGAAGGCCTGATTCCCTGCCTCGCATTCCCACCACCACATGAGGCCAGGCTCTTCAGTGAGAATTAAGGTCTGCTTAACAGCCATCTAGCTGGCCTCACGGCACAGTCATCGCGGTCCGTCCCGGCCTTAGTCACTTGGGATCAGCAATCCACATGGATTCCTCTCATCTTTTCACAGTGAAGCTTAACTGAGCGTGGCCGTCACGGGGCTTTACATTCTGGCCTCATCTGTCTCCCCGTATCACAAGCCCTGGAGACAGGAAATGTGTCTTATGTGCTGATGTTTCCTCAGTGCCCAGCAGAGTATTGCCCTTGATACATTGGTTGAATTAAACTTCGGAATCATTTCCCAGCATAGACTCTGCGTTGGTCACCGGAATGTCCTTGGGGCTTTGTTCTCTTTCCCTGAACTCCCTTCCACCTTCCCCTGTCTCTTTCTTTCTTTCTTCTCTTTACCTAAATAATCTTAACTCTTCACCCAGCGCCAGCTGGGCTGTATCACTAACAAAACTTTGACGACTCCAGCCCTCACTGCTTTCTGAACTTCTAGAACACCCCTTCTCAGTGGGGGCAGAGGAAGAGGGAGAACAGTTTATGAGAATCACTGTGTGGGGGTTGGGGGGAAGGTTGTGTTTCAAACACCTCTGCTCAGAGCATACCACTGGGATAGAGGGGTGGATGCACGGGCGGATGGAAGGATAGATGGACAGATGGATGGATGGAAGTAAGCCAGAGGCTGCAGCTGGGCTAGCAAAGAAACAAGGCCAAACATTCTACTCCATATCTCAACCTTAATGATCAACCAGGCCATATTTTTCTTTCGTTTTTCTCTCCTGGGCATCTTTCTTTAAAAATGTACAATGTCAGGGACAACATCTCTGTCTTCTACTGAATCTGCTAAACTCATAGGTGCTGCTCAATAAATAGTAATTTATTACTTTAACTGAGTAAATACTGGTTTCCTAAGGAGTATCAGGGTGAAGCTGGGAAAGGGTGGTAACTTCCCTTCCTTTTTGTAAAACAGTTATCATATCTCTAATTGAGAAAATGGACAGCAGAGTCTGAACTGATTCACAATGTCCCTTTCACTGAGACTTACTTTGACAGGCATTGCTGTTTCGACCTTCAGCAGGCCTCCAGGGCAAATCGTGGTAGAAATCCAGGCACAGCTCGCAGTTCAGGCCCTTGGTGTTGTGCCGGCACATGCAGTGCCCGTGAACCTTGACAGTTGTGCAAACGGGAAGGGGCAAAGTAAGAGATACGCCAATGGCTGGACTTTCTCCACGATCGGTGGAAAATATAAACCCCTTTTCATGCTAACTCTTGTCTCTACTGCACCACAGAGGGGATTTCTTTGTTTTTAATTCGTTCCTCCCCACAGTGACTTCTATTTTGTAGATGGTTGTAATATTCATCTCTAGGAACCATTCCCATTATATTATATATACTCAATAAATATCATATTAAAGTATCAATGAAAAGAACCCAGATGAACAAAATTACTAAATTGAGAATTAAATAAAACACTGTTTACAAGTTAAAAAATGTACTATGATAGGAATCAACAAAAGTTATAAAGGAGAATTAAATGTATTCCCACCACCCGGGGACGGACGCCCAGCACTGCAGGCTTTACCACTCTGCCGTAGAGGAGGTTTCTGTTGGCTTGTTTTGTTTTTGACTTCGGGCCCAGCACTTAAAAATTTTTTTTGACCAATTATTTTACATTTACATTTTTCTTTTACATTTATTTTTTTCCTTTAAGAAAGGAAATATAAAATCTCAGAAGAAGATACACATTATTTTGCTTTATGAAGGCCCATGATGCATTGCGTCACTGCAAGGCACACTTAAACCCTCAAGGCACATACATTCTTTCAGTCTTCCCAATACGCATGTACCACGCCATCTCACCTTAACACTAGTTTCTACAGAACGGAATTCAGGAACAGGACGGACAGGCCCACCCTGCGCCCACCTTGACAGGAATGCAGTTTGCAGAAGACCAAACTCCAGTCATTCCAAGGTGGTTTCACGCAGACTACAACACAGCCCCAGAGTGCATACCACAGGACTCTACAGTTTCTGAATAAACAGTCCAAGGTACTGTGAGATGCGTGACAGTGACATGACCACAAGACATTAGCTACACACCAAATGTGTTACATTAAAAAGTAAATGTAATCTTCATAGGGTTCTCTGAAACATATAGCAACAAGACTGGGAATAAACCCTCCTTTCAGGCTCCGTTAAAAATTCTCCTTTATCCATGAAATAAATTTCTAAATGGAGGAAAAGGAAGACAAGTTTTAGACGGTCAACTACACTCAATCCTGCACCTTCTTAGATAAAAACTAACAGGCTTTGAAAAGGCACACAGCAAGTCAGCAAAGCACTGCCTTCACCTGGATGGGAGGCCCACAGGCCGGAGGAAGGAACCCTGGGGCAGGCACCAGGGGAGCCGGATTTGAATTTCCACGTGCATTTGCGTATTTAGGGCCCTCTGGCAAATTACTTACTCTCTGGTTTCTTCTAAAAAGGACAGTTGGCTTAATAAATCTTGTCTGGCTTTAAAATCCTATGGGTCTACAAAAATTATGAGTGCACTCAGAAAGTGGTAAAATACTCTAACTTTATCCATTTTTCAAATCTCCCAAATCCCAAATTTTTAAAAGTACAAAATTTAAAAACACAGGGAAAAGCAAAACTAGAAGATATAAAGAAACAAAGTCCATTTGATTCCTAAATGATATCCTGTGTTCAGGGTTCAAATTACCAGGCTCTGTGGACTGGGATCAATTTGTCTTCTACCATAAAGATCAGAATGCTTGTGATTTTTAATCTCCCCCAAAGTAAAGGAAGAATATTGTTATTTAGAAAACATTTTTAACATTTATTGATTAAAATATCTACTGTAGTAACAGCCTACCACAACAATTTTCAAAAATGAATTCAGTGTCTATGAGTAGTCCTCACATTCTCATAGTCAAAGAAAGTCAGCAAAGAGAAAATCGACGTGGTGCAAAGGCCTAACTGTAAGTCTGGAAAAATAAAACCCCTAGAAAATGTGACAGGCTTGAGGTACGACTAGCTTCAATTTTCCTTCCTCACCTGTACAAAGCAGAAAGCCACACGGAACGCTTGCTTACCATTCCTTCTACCTCCTCACTGACCCCGTCCACAGGGGCACATTCGCTGGCGTGGCCGTAGCAGAAGCAGTTCCCGCGAACCACCATGTCGTAAACAGCATAGTAGTACTTCTCTCTGATTTCCATTCTGGAGTCCAAAAGGTTATCTCCCAAAGTGTGCAGTTTCACAAATTTGATTCTCAAGTTGGTGATTTTTAAGAGATCTATGAAGGCACCAAGAAGATGAAAAGTCTCATCAAATGAGCAAGACTTCTTTTGCAATTATACATCTCTTCTCTTTACAGAAAGACTTGACAAATGAAAATGACTTAAGCCACGTTTACCCCCCTCGTACCATCTAGATGACCACAGCAGTAAAGTTTAACATAACGTGATAGTCTCTGGAAGGAAGAAAGGTTACGACCTTCTCGTGAGTTTAACAAGAGTGGTTATTCTATGATGGATTTCTTTGCAGACTGATGTTTCAGGAAGAGCTATAAAAGCGGAGAAATTTAAGAATGTGGTTGCATGATGACCAGAACCTACCGGCCCATAGTAATCTAAACTATTGCAGTGCCATCTGGTTTCCACAGCAATTACTATCACTCTCAATATCAGAAAATTCCATTCAGGTGGCAAAGGGTTTATCACTGCACGCCAAACCCTCATTAATATTATCCTACAATAGAAAGAAACATACAGGGTGGGGCAAAAGTACGTTTACAGTTGTCCATATGAAAAATAATACAATAATTAACAAATAATACAAGAATAAACCGTTACGTACTCACAACGTAAACCTAGTCTGGCCCCACCCTGTATTTACTTTTGCAGAGGAAAACACTGTTGGAACTGTCCACCCTTTAGATGAAACCCAAGTTACTGCAACAGATTTAACACCACAGGAGAACCACCATCCAGGTACAGAATATCTCAACCAAGTTTTTAAGCAGCATGACGATCTATAACTTTTTTGTCATAGTTTTACAATACAAATTCACCAGTACAATTACCAACACAATGTAGGGGCAGAAGGATAAAGGAATTTAGTATTAGGATGTTGGGGCAGATTATTCTCTAACATACTAGTTACTTGTAGATCAATTTCTCTTATTTTATCTTCTTTTTCCTGGGTCTATAGACTTCTGCTGATTATGGAAGCAGGGCTGTCCATTGCAATCTGTGGTCACTTTTTAAGAGCTATTCCACGTTCTGACCAACGTTTTCATTCATTACTGCGTTGTTCTTGCTAAAGTGGGCCCCAAAGATTGACTGGTCCATCTGCCCTCCCACTTAGCTCTGTAGCCTCAAACTGCTCCTAAGCTTTAGTCTCGTCTCTGCTGACGTAATGTTATCATTTGCAGCACAGGGCCACAGGGAACTGGCCCAGCACATTAGATACTTTCAAAGCCCAAGTACGATTTTAAACACTTATAATATATGCATAGCTTACAATAGAGACTATAGAAAGAGCTGTGGGTTGAAAGAGAAAGTCCATGAGTCCATGCGTTCAACTTGGGCTCTTTGTAAAATCAAAAACTAAACAGAGAAACCGTGGTCTACTGAGCTGAATGGAATTTATGAATGCCAACATTTCCTCCTGCACAAATGCTCCTGCACAGACAGAGCACAAGCGCCTATTGACGAGGGCCAAACAACAAACTTGAAGAGCAGCTGGAGTATTTAGAAGCCCTTGAAGTGATCTTTGTGGAAGCCTTCAGAAGAGCAAACACACTCCGCTCCACTCTCCTGCCATATTTAACATCTCAGCCTTGCAATGACTGGTGTTCTAAGAGGCAAAAATCACTTCTGAAGTGAATCTCAAAGGTCTCAACAATAGAAACAACTAAAGAGATATTGTTCCCTTGATTACAAAGTAAATCAAAAGCATGGAACAGCTAAAATGGATGCTTCTTTGACACAGAAATAGATTCTTCTGATGTCATCTAGCAATAGAAGACAACAGAATTATCATGTCAACACATTCCCTGAGTCCCACAACTTCACCTAAGAGGAGAGACTGTGAGTCCTTTCAGGGACTTGGCGTTGTAGGGTGGAAGGTGGGCTATCGTGGGGGTCCAGGGGACATTTCTCACAAATGGAGTTTGAGAGCAGGGCAGGCAGGCCTCACAGAGCTCACTCATAAATGGCACAGGGCTGAACGTGCCATTAAATATTTGTTTTACAGCAGAATGAAAGAGTAAATTACAGACCAGAGGCATCTGGGCCACATGTAAAATTAAGTTAAGTGAGGAAACAGCATTCTTCTGGCAATATTCCCTGGACTTCTTCCATTCTAGCTTTCCATTCTTCAGGCTGGTAGTTCCACGGGCCTTGGCTAAAACAAGGCCCTGCTCGGCAGGGAAATAACAATCAGCCTGCCCCTGCTCACCTGACTGCACGCACCTCGGCGGCGGGAGAGGAGCCTCGCCCTTTCACCCGGACCAGGGACCAGGTCTACGCAAGGCCCAAGCCACAGCTGACAGCAATAGCAGTAGCGGCGCAGCTTCGATGTGCTGAAAACTTGCTATGTGTTAGGCATTTTGGTAGGTGGTTTACATACATTAACTCTCTAAACAACACTAAGGTCAATATTACTCTCTCCATTTACAGATGAAAAAAAAAAAAGAGGCTTAAGAAAAGCTTTAAGCAAATGACTTGACCTAGGTCATGTAGCTATTATAATATATTGCACTGGGATTTAAACCTAAATCTGTCTGACTCCAAAGTCCATTCTTTTAATTAGTGCACATTCTGCCTCCCCAAAAGATCAAAATGTAATTCGGAAAAAACAGCAAAGTTACTGAATGCCACAAAGAGCTCTGAACTAAGAATCCTAACATAAGGGTTCAGGATCTGAGTGGCATTATTTAGTGTCACCTTATACCTGTTTCGACTCTCTGTGCCTCAGGTGTGAAATGGAAACACAACCCCCACCTTGTGGAGCGCAGTGAGCACGGCTGAGACTTCCGATCTCCCCACACTATTCTTCTTCTCCTCTTGCTTTGACATAGAGCCCCACTCAAGAGCACGAGAGGGCACATGGGCAGCTAGCTAGAGATCTTCCGCAGAGGCACCTGCAGTGTAGCCATGTGACTAATTATAGCCAATGGAATGCAAGTAGAAGTGGTAACAGCTCTGTGTCACTTGCCCTTCACTTTCTCCCCTCCCGCAGGTTGGGACAAGTACCTTGGTCCAGCTCTAACCGTGCGGACAAAGAAAGTAAGACAGAAGGAACTTGGAAATCTGGGTCGCCTACTGGCTATATTTAGCAATAAAGATACAAGATGCTCAGTTAAATTCGAATTTCAGATAAACAATCATTTTTTAGTATAATTATGTCCCAAGTATCACATGGGACATAGTTACACTAAAAAAAATAATTCGTTGTTTATCTACAAGTAAAATTTAACTGGGTGTCAATGTGTATTTTATCTGGTGAGCCTACTTGTAGCAATTGACCTACTCTTCTCCAAAACTCCCTGTGGGTGATTTTGTAAGAGAGAAATAAACTTTCACTTATTTGAGCCACTGTATTGTGGGGGGGTCTTTGTTACAACAGCTTTATCTAATAGCTTACTCCATACACACACAGATACATACACATAGATACAGTAATATTGCTATTACTTAGCAATAAAATAAATAAGGCATTGTGAGAAGCATAGCTGTTTGAGTACCTGTGACAAAAATTTTTTACTTTTATCAAAGTGTGTTGCCCATCAATGAGGATTCTGATTACTGCCGATTTCAAGAGCTTCTGGTAGGGTATTGCAGAGAAAGAATAAATAAAGAGGGTGGATTTAGCACTGAATACTTAGATTCTGGGTAGAAGTACTATGGGTTAAAGTTCTCTATGATTGCTATTTTCTATCAAACTTTTATCTGAAAAAAAACTTACTCTGTATTCTTGGACTATAAGGATCTTCTATTTTGAAAGCAGGATCTAAAGCACGAAATATCACCTAAAAATAGACAGAAGAGTAATTGGTATTTTTGCAATGATCAAAAACTAGATCTGCAAGTAGAATGTAATACAAAAAAAGCAAACAAACCTCTCCTTCTGTTGATGGTTCAATGTCAGAATATCGGGAATCACAAATTATATCATCGACTTTCTGCATGGGGCCGGTTGAAATGCCTGGAAAGGAGCTCTCGCAGTCATAAGCAAAGTATCTGTACACACCCCACGTTTTCCCAAAGTCAGATGACCGTTCTATCAGCATGGCGGCTGGGCGGAATGTCTAAAGACAGGGTAGAAAAGATTTATTTAATGTTTCTTATTTGTAATGAGTTTTTAAAAAAATCTCAGATGACAATATCACTCAACTGACTGCATGTGGTTGGTTTTTCAGACTGTAGCTGGATTTCAAATACTTCAGACTGTTCCATGGAGAAGGTGTCTAGCCTCTAAACTGCACTTCCTCCCACCCTACCAAAGACTAGTAAGCTGTCTCTCTTTAGAGGCTGATTATAAACAGGGCTTAATAACAGACAAGTCTTAGTATATTTAGTCATCAGGCACATAATATGATTGCTTAGTTTGAGTGCTTCTTCTTTTAATTGTTCATTTAATTATTCAATAGATATGTAGTAACTGCTATTCCGTACCACACACATGCTCTAGATAGTCCAATGAGGTATCAATATAGGTATAAATCATATACACACAATATGTCAAACACCAGAGTTGAGTCACATGTGGTGTGCTTTGGGAAAGCAAGGGGAAGGAATTACTAACTCAAGAATCTGACTCTGGCTGGTGTAGCTCAGTGAATTGAGTGCGGGCTGTGAACCAAAGGGTCGCCGGTTCGATTCCCAGTCAAGGAACATGCCTAGGTTGCAGGCCAGGTCCTCAGTGAGGGCCATGCGAGAGGCAACCACACATTGATGTTTCTCTCCCTCTCTTTCTCCCTCCCTTCCCCTCTCTCTAAAAATAAATAAAATCTTAAAAAAAAAGAATCTGAGGAATCCTGCAATTCCACTCCTAGCTACACACCCAAAAGGACTGAACAGACTCAGACCAATACGTGTACAGGGACTTTCACAGCAGCATTGCTCACAACAGCCAAACAGGAGAAGCAACTCAAGTGTCCACCAACAAATGGATAGATACAAACTATATACATGCAATGAAATGCTATTTGACCATCGAACGGAATGAAATTCTAGTATTTCCAAAATAGATGAGCCTTGAAAACATTACAGTAAGTGAAATAAGCCAGGCACAAAAGGACAAATATTATATGATTCCACTTGTGTTAAATGTCTGGAACAGGCAAGTGCACAGAGACAGACAGCAGATGAGAGGTTTCCAGGGTTACGGGAGGGGTCAGGAAGGAGTTGCTGCTTAATGTGCAGAGTTTCTATGTGGGATGATTAAGAAGTTCTGGAAGTAGTGGTGATAGTAACACAACATTGGAATATGCCTAATGCCACTGAACTGTGTACTTAAAAAGGGTTAAAAAGGCAAATTTTGTGTTATGTGTATTTTACCACACACAAAACTGGGGAGTGCTTGAGAGAGAAGATGCCACCAAACTCAATCTTAAAAGGGTAACTGGGTGTTTCCCAGGCAGGGGCAGAGGAAGCTGCAGGTTGCAGAGGTCAGTTGGGGCAGAGCAGGAAGGAATCTGTCTGCCGTTCGAAGGGGTTTACTTCACCTTTACGCAATGAAAGGGAAACACAAAGATTTAACTGGACAAAATGAAACCAAGCAATAGAAAAAAGATGAAGGGCTTAACTCAAGCTTAACAGTTTGGATACAGATAACGGGTTAGAATTGACCGCTCTGAAAAGTTATTGAAAGTAAAATATATTGAATTAGATTTCAGTGGAAAGGGCGGGAGAGGAAAGAAACACAGACCCCTGAGCTTGGGCAGCTGGGAGGACTGTGCTGCTAACAACAAAGACACACGGGAGGTGCGAGGGCATCTGGCTCTGGACTGACGGCATGTGAGGCATCCATGTGGTGACACCCACTAGACAATTAAAAACAGTGGTCGAGCACGCGGCTGCAAGAATGGGGCTTGAAACATGGATTTGGGATTCACTGTATACTTACAATATTTGAAACCTCCAAATGTACAATTTCCCCCCGAAGAGCAATGGACAAGATAAAAGAGAGCCAAAGTTGGTACTCCAGGAAAATTCATCAACAAGGGCTAGACAAGGAAGGAAAGAGAGTGGTGTCCAGAACTTTAATTATTTCATTTAACCTTCTGTTATGGGCTGAACTCTATCCTCCCAAAATTCTTATATTGAAGACCTTACCCTCAGTACCTCAGACTACGACTGTATTTGGAGGTAGGCTCTTTAAAGGGATAAAGTAAAATGAGGTTCCTGGAGTGGGTCCTAATCCATTATGACGGGTGTCCTTATAGGAAGAAATTAGGATATGACAAGAACAGAGGCAAGACCATGTGAAGACAAAAAGAAAAGACAGTTATCTATAAGGCTAGGAAAGAAAACTCAACAGAAGGAACCAACTTTGCCGGTACCTTGAGCCAGACTGTTGTTTAAGCCGCCCAGTCTGTGGGACTTCAAACGGCAGCCCTAGGGAACCAAAACAGCCTCACAACACACTTGTCTTAACGGATGAGGAAACTGAGGCCGAAAGACATCAGCTGACTTGCTAGCTGTCTGCAGAGCTTAGATTCAAACCCAAGACCAAAGCTACCTTTCTGCCTCACTGGCTAATGGCATAATGGAAGACTGAAAAAGGGATTTCAGAGAAGACGGAATAACAGACAAAAATCCTGGAAACAGAGGCAGGACAGAGGTTTGGGGGGGCGTTGTGAGCACAGTCCACTGGAAATAAGAGAAGAAGCAGAATGAGCACTACGAGCAGGCAAACGCTTCACCACCGATGAGCAGGGTAAAGTGGAAGCCAGGTTATGATGAAGATCAAGAAAGTTAAACGGAAGCTGAGCAAAGACACCTCTGAATCACAACTAGTGCTTGAGGGAAATCTGGGTGACAACTGCGGGGTACACCAGCACATTCCGGGCCTCCGCTTGCCTCTCTTAATAATCCCTATGGTCTTTTCCACTGATAAAAGGAGACAAAGGTAAGGAAATGGAAGATCACGTTTTGACAGATTCTTTGACTTATTCAGTTACTAGTTGCTCAGGTTCTTTTTTTTTCTTTTTTTTTAACCAATTCAGGAGTATAAAAAATGATAATTAGAACTTTAAAGTCTGGGGAAAAAAACCAGTAGCCAACTGAGCCAGGGCAAACTCCCCGCGAGAACAGCCCCTGGGTGGCGACACCTGGGGGGGACTAGCCTGACATTTGTGTCACGGGGGAGCAGAGAGGAAAGGCCTTACAGCCAGTCCTCGCTGTGCTTCCTTCTCCCTCCTTTCTGGAATTTCTAAGTCCCAAAGGACCACTGACAGGTTATCCAATTTCCTGTGGAATGAAGAAGCTGCTGGAAATGAGAACACATTTTACCAACAGAACGGAAGACTTTCCACATTCTTTGCTTAGTCACCAACCTTTTCAAGTCCTCACAGTGCTGCACAGTTGCCTCTGAATTTATACTAAATAAAGGGGCTATGGGCTTGGAAACATCTGGCCATATACAAAAACATGTGTGTATATGCTGGGTGAATTTTGCTAGAATAAGAAAACGCAATCCACTTAGCAATCAGCCATGTCCATGGCAAACAGGAGCAAGCATGACATGTATTCTTCCTTCTCATCCCCTTCCTACCCTCACTATCGTTGACGGTATCACCAGCCTCCCAGTCACTCCGCTTGGACAGTGAGTCATCTTTAAGTCATCCCTGTCCTTACCCTTCCTCCCACTGCTCTGCTTCTAATCTTTCTCTACTTCATGGTTTAACCTTTGATTCTAAGGGGTCCAACTGATCTTCTTAGAAAACAGGCTCTGCATCTTGGCATGATTCTCAGAGGCAGCAGAAGCAGGGTAACAGGGGACATGTGCGATCTAAAGAAGCTTCCCGTCACGCTGCTGAGACGGCTGGGCTGCAGGAGGCGCCCCTCCTACACGAAGATCCCAGACAGCCTCAGCAGGGGCCAGCCCTCTCCTGAGTCCGTGCTCTTTACACCCTGACCTCAACAAGAGCCGTCCCAGTCCCTCCTTCGCATTTCCGCTCGCCGCCCTCCCTGAAATACAGGTCTCATTTCCTGTCAATTGCTCCCTATTTCCCATAAAGTTCACACTTCCCAGGAAGTTCAAGGTCCTTCTGTCCTCTTACTTCCCTTCCTCCCCTCACCACTCCAAGGTCGAGGTAAATCTACATCGTTCCTGCTGAATGAACTCTGCCAGAACTGTTTCCTCTGCCCAGAACGGCTTTTCTTCCACCTCCTTCCACCGAAATCCTGCTCACTCTTCCTGGCACAGGTCAAAGGCAGCCCCAGGCCTCTCCTCATGAAGCTTCCTCTTATATCCCAGGCTGAAGTTAACCTCCCACTCCTCCGTGCTAACGTACATTATCTGATCTTCTGCTGTAGCCGTTAGCACACTCGGCCCTGCATGACGAGTTATTTGCAAGTATGTTTCTCCCCGAGAAAACTGGAAGCTCCAGGAGGCAGTAACTCCACTACCTTTAAAATATCCCATAAAGCCTGGAGCAGCTTCTTACAGATAAAAGGTGGCTGGACTCATTCACGTATTTACTCATGTCTCAGTAAATATTTACAGAGCCATTCTGGGCCAAGCATTAGCATATATAAAAATGATCACATTCCCACTATTCCCACTAGGAAATCCCACTGGGGCCTACCCCACTAGGCCAGGGTAGTGAGATGACCCCTATTCCCAAAGCAGAGGGGTATGTCACACAACCCTACAACGTAGGTGTTCCTGCTGTTCCCACTTTCCCATGGGGGACGCCAGAGCTCTGGCTGTGCGCACCGGTAAAGGGCAGAATGCAGGTTCACACCCACGTCACAACCATAGAGACTGATTTTCACACAGAAACTAGAACCCAAAGATGAGTTCTCGCTCATAAAGTATGACAACTTGTTCCCATCCTTCACATCTCAGTTAAATCACCACCTCCTCCACCTGAGCCTCTGTACTTCTGTGCAGTACTGCAACTCTGGCCCACTGTACTCACTTGAATGAGTTTCATCTATAGAATATGTGCCCAAAGGACTTTTGGATACAAAGGAACTCAGAACTACCCATGTATGTAAACAGATGCCCTTTCCAGAGTGAAAAATAGGACCATAAACATTAATAAAGATGACTGAGTATATTCAGGTGTCACATAACAGGAAGGCAATATCCTCACAGGTAGCTGAGTTTTAATTCTAACTGTCAGGTTGAGTGTGTGATAAATGAAGGGACAAGGAGTAACTGAGAAAGGTGTTCAGGGGAAGCCTTCCCCACCCTCTCAGTATCAGGTGTCACTGTGCAAACCTTCCTCCCCAAGCCCAGAGTCCCCCCCAGTCACGTCCTGACCTCCACGCCCCCGTGTGCCCCAGCCTCCAGGCTTCAGTAGTGGATACAAATGAGACTTCCATGGCTCCCTGCCCACATGGTAAATCTACCCTGGCACCTGTTCCTAACCTGAGAGGGTACAGATAAGGCCCCAACTCCAACTGAAAACTATTCGCAAGTGATCTGAATCGGAGAGGCAGTAAGTAAATTATGGGTTCTGTGTGCACCAGCATGTACTCTAAGCCATGTGAAGGCTGTCATTTCCAGGCAGCTGCTTGAGAAGAAACAAAGGGACTTTATGCAGAGACATTCCCTGGACCCGGAGTCATTTTACATCTCAAAAAGAAAAAGGATGAGAAAATCCACATTTAAGAAGGCATACACAGTTCTTAAGGAACTGTGAAACTGTTCCAACAAATTTTGCAAAACCTTGGAAACTAAAGACAATACACTTCCTTTTCAGTTACCAAACTCAGCATTAAATCACCGACACAAGCGATCAGGGATTTACTCTCCAGATGTTTTGCTGTGGTGCGGGAGAGTCAGAGCCGCCTCTCTCCGTGGGGAAATAAGAAGATACCTGATTAAAAGTTTACAGTTGATTACCTTAGAATAGTGCCTTTCTCTACTTATTGCCATGAAGATAGAGTATTTGTTAAGCATAGTTATTTATGCCCATGTTTAAAAAACTGCCCAATTGTCCCAACT
The DNA here is from genome assembly GCA_004026765.1 of Micronycteris hirsuta. NCBI lineage: Eukaryota > Metazoa > Chordata > Mammalia > Chiroptera > Phyllostomidae > Micronycteris > Micronycteris hirsuta. The sequence goes on from PVJI01002891.1 coordinate 50,869, forward strand.
GATGGCAACAATAATATTTAAGTTCCCATTCAGGTCAGTTCACAACAGACATCTGTTTTGAAAGGGGAATTGCAGAGTCCTCACGTGTCCCTTGTGAGGAAGTTATGGATGCCTTACCTTGAAGGTCATAATGAGATGAGTAAAATGGAATTCTGCTTCCAAATCCAGTTGGATGGTTACATTTTCCATGCCTACAGATTTTTTTTTAAATAAAAAAAGGAAACAGTAAGGTAAACAGGAACATCTGTGGATAGTTGAAACTATTTTCTTAAGCTATCATTATGGTCCTCGCAGAAACCCTCTGTGCCTGACGAGGCAGGTAAGACGACAAACCCTGCCCTGACTGAGGTGGTGCAGCACAGACCGGAAGGATCCTTCAGTCTTCCACAAATCCCTCTGGAGCTGAGCACGCTGAATCTGCCCCCTGGAATACCACATCTGGCAGCATGCCTCTAGCTGTGTCAAGGACATCTTTACTTAGGAAACAGTGAAACATCTTCCCACCCCTCTAAGCCAGAGGCTCTCTGAGGGGAAAGGAGAGGGGCACTTCCTGAGCACAGCAGGGGCTTGGCTTGCAGTCTAAAACACAGGACATGATCCTCCTTCAGGAGAAACAGATACTCCTTTTTTTTCTGTGCTGCAGCAAGGAAAATAAGAGTTATACTTCAATTTAGAAAACCCCAGCTCTGATGGGGAAGGCTTTGGATGCATTTCCACAATTGAAAAACAATGCCAAAGAGACAAAGTGTTGGTCCAATAAACAAACTAGCCCAGACAAATACAACATCTCCGCTCTGAGGGGAAAGCCTGAACAAACAAGTGAGCCTTCGCACCATGCCCTGAGGGCACATCAGACCGACTGTAAGTCACAGAAAGGCCACTGGAATTCCAGAGATGGACAACATCTCCGCCCCAAACCCTGGGGCCCTGCCTGTTTGGTAAAGGAGACTTCCACCCTTCCCGCACTTCAGGGAGCTTTTAGGGCCCATCTTCCAGAGCAAAGGAAGCCTCAAATGCTAGAAGACAGGAATGGGTCAGAATGAATCATGTCACCAGCTGGTGTATTTTCAGGAAATCAGTCGGACTTTTGAAATAAACTCTCCAGCTGGGAAACTACCAAGTCAAGTATTGGGGGAGGGGAGCGTGGTCACTGGAACGGATGTGAGTTAGCTGGACTGTCACAGAAAAACATTATAACCATCCTAACTTTACTAAATTATTAAAAAGAACCATATCATAAACCTGTTCTGGACATTTCTTTTCATGTGAAATGTTAGCCAAGCAATCATATGTCTCTCCTCTCCCAAGCTTCTAAAAATGTGAAATATTTGTTCAAAATGAAGAGATAATGAAATAATAGAATTACAAACAAGACGAGTTCCATTTCTGCAACATAAGACCATGTGCTGCAATGTGCAGCCTAAAAGCACATTCCACTGTAGATTTATAACCTAGTAAAGCATTACAGTTTTTTTTTTAAATATGGGAAGAAAAATCCATCAAGAGGAAACAAGACCATTCTTACATGGTGTATTTGATTTCTGTCTGACCTGGGAATAAATCATCATGACGGGGAAGTTCAAAGTAGCCGTACATGCCAAGCCTGAGAACTGATAATTTAATGCCACCACGGAAAGCTCAGTTTGGACAAAACCCACAGAAAGTAGATAAAATCGCATTTACAAAGAAAGTCCTTAATTATGAACTATCACTATCAGACAACAGAGAAATGGCAGACGACAGGAATCACCGGTCTGACTTTCTAGAGACCAAGTCCCGTCAGCCTCAGGTCATCTAACCTTGTGTCAGAGTGACAGAGAGGTCAAGCCTCTCTCACTGGAAAACCCTTCTTTCTGGCGTTTGGCCTCTCTTGCCAAACAAATGAAAAGTTGTAGAAACTTTTTACTGATGTAACCAAGAGAAACCTCTTCTTTACAACTGTAGCACACAATGAACTATCTTACTGCCTACCACCTAAAATGGGAACAGTCTTTCTTCTAACACTGAGGCTCCCTTCTCTTTCCGTTTCCCCAGAAGAACATGAGCCGTCGGGAAATGCTCCTCAATTAATCATAATAAGCTCTACACTATCTCAGGGGTCCTCTGTGATTCAGGTGCAGAATTACAGAAACTTTCACACCGATCTACCAGCCAACAGCTCCTCCTGTAAGAATTAATAAGGCTCTAACAGACACGTGCTTTCTGGGGACCAGTCTATCTAAATCAAGCTGGTAACCAGTGGAGTCCCAAGGCCAACCAGCGAACAATTCCACCCTCCCCAGAAACCGACCGTCTTCTAGAAAGCATGTGGGATTTTCCAGTCAATGATGAGGAAATCTAGTAAGGGAGTTCTTTACAGAATGATGAATGGAGGCAAGCATCCCGAAACAGCTCGGGTGCGGGGCGTCTAACAATGAGCTCTGCTAGCGTCCACGCTTTCCATGGCCAGGCTTAGGTTCGCTTCTGAGAGCCCTTGCTCATAATTTTTTTTTTAATCTAATGATACCTGGTAAATTAACAAACACAATAACTCTACCTTTATTCCCCAAAGCTCAGCATTGATGCTTAAAACAAATGCAAAAATAATTTTCGCTTAATTTCACAGCAATAGTAACATTATATTTGATGAATTTATTAAATCAAAAGCCAAAAGGCAAAGAAGAGATGAAAGATCAAACTGACATGCTCACTGGGGAAACTGCTTGGGGTCATATACGTGTTGACCGAGTCTCTGAAAAATCACACCCAGCACTTATTCATCATGCTATCAATTTTTCTTTAGATAGAAGGACGGTGGTGATAATGGTGGGGGCTGATCCGAATGAGAGATGCTAGATTTTTGTGGAAGAATAAGGGCCTGAGATAGTACGGGGCCTTCCCACGCGCCCCTCAGAATGAGGACTAGGAATTACTTGGTCTAGCATGAAAGACTGCTTTCTTATAGGGAGTGCATGCTCAGGGAGAAGGATCAGATTTTACCAAGAGAAGTTAGTGCTTCAGGCAGTAAATCTATCAAAGGCCATGATCACAGGACAGAGGAACCATAATTACAAATACCCAGGAGTCTGTCAACCCCTTCCCAGTGACCGATCACACTCCACAAACTTGTTCCCACACGAACCACATACCATTTTCAGATTGCCACCACATCTTAAGGCGGTTTGGAGCAAATGTAGTGACCACATTTTCAATGAGATGACTGTCAGGATTGAGGGTCTCATGATAAGGATCTTGTGAATTGCATATGAAGCATTTTTTGTCCTCCTGAAAGCAAAGTTACTTTCATGAGTCTGGGAAATAATCATTCACGCACATACATACACATACACACAAAAAAATTCAAGCCCATAATACAAAAATCAAACCTACTTGCTTCAAAAAAAAATGGATGTGCCAAAATTACTTAAATAACGTATCACATGCCTTTCACTTTAATTTACAGCGTATTAAATTCTCCTGAAAATTTACTCCTCTCTTGCAAATTCAAGGTCAAAAAGTAAAAGAAGGTATTGTTTCCACCAACTATTAATTTAATCAAAATGAAATTTCTAGGCTTAAGCCTTAATCTCAATAAATAGCTAGACAAGCTTACTCTTCAAGTAAAATGCAGAAGAGGTATCATAGAATTTTTGCTGACATAAAGCAAACTGAAAATGAAAGGGAAAAAAAAAACAATTCAGTTGGCCTGATTTTCTAAAACCTACATAAGGCAGAAACCAACTATTAGGCAGATGTATTCAAGAATCTTTGGGAACTACAGAACAAGATTTCTTAGCTTCTACTCTGCCCAAGCTGTGAACCAGCTAGTGGCGGTAGCCTGCAAATGACAAACTTCTCAGGATATCTGGAGACGGGGGTGCCAGGCTGTCCTGTTGTGCAGGGAGCACTATAAACTGTGACCAACTCAAAGAACACCGAAGTGGACCTGAACTGGAATTGAGGAATACTTCAGGTTGTAGAGTAGCTTTGAACTGCTCTCTTCTGTTTCCTTCTCCCTACAATGGGGGCCACAGCCACCCTGGCAGCTGGGTCAGGAGGGTTCAAAGAACCCTCTTTGTATTCCAGCATGGCAAATCATAAATAGCATGACTTAACAGTTCTCTTTTCCCCACGGAGCTCTGCTTTCTACCTAAGTTTTCTGAAATGCAGATTATCCTTAAGTCTGAGAATGCACTGAGACTGAAATCTATAGAGATCCACACACATCTTACAAAAACATTTAAGCAAGGGTGGTATTCTTAAGAGGACAATATCAACTGGCAGTACTTTACAACTCTATTTATTTATCTTCTTCCTCCCAAAAGGATTTAGAACCTGGCAAAACATACTAATGAAAACACAGAGACCAGAAGTCAGGAGTGCAGCGGGACCCTGAACAGAACATAAGCTTCCTGACTCATTTTTCACACCCTCCAAACGCCTGAGAAAAGTGTGTGCCCAGCCCCTTGCTTTAGGATCTGACACCTGTGGAGAGCACTCCACAATTTATTGGCTAATCGCCTAAACCAGAGAGTCTGGTTCTACTTGCTTTTAACACAAAGAGTCCAAATCTCATTCTGGTCAAAACTGGTTTCGGAATTAGGCGATTCATTACAGGATGGCCTGGCCTCTGAGGTAAATGGTAGTGTAATATTTTATGTACAATGTATATGCTAATATTAGAAAAGGTAACATCTACTGTCTTCATTAACTTTTCAAGGGCACCAATACTGAAGAACAATTACCAGAACTTACAAAAAGGTTAATTATAGCCTCCCTTTTAATCAGGAGGAAACAGTCTAGACATCTCTGCATAAATCTGGAAGCAAATGAGTGGAATCCACTTTACCACATTCCTTCGGTTTAATTTATCAAGTTTCCAGAATGGGCTCCCCTTCTGCTTTGTAAAAGCGACTCCATTTTAAGGAATCTGCTCTGTAAACCACACCACAGCATCCTACTCCGAAAGGGCAGGTACACAGGTGGGTGAAGTGACCAAAATTAGACCAATTGGTCTGGAACTTGCCCCACTTGGGAGAAGATTAACACCTGCTTGCCTGAGAGGCCAGAGATATCAGTTTGCTTTTTAAAAATCTAGGAAAGGGATTCTCATTCTGGACAGTTTCCACTTTGTTTTCTTTTAGAATGTGTTGACTTTGTAAAAATGTGACTTCTGAAATCTAAAATCTGGTTCTACTTTTAGAAACAGAAAACACCCTGAAATTCCATTTAGTCCTCATCTATCAGGACCATGACAAACAGGTCATTTTGAGAGAAAAAAAAAAGCATCTGATCCTGTTATCTAATAAAAGTGGACGGGAGAACAGCACCAAACGAGGTGAGGAAAACAGGTCCGACGACTGGAGTGACCTCACAAGGTCAGCGCTGTAATATCCTTCATCCAAGTGCAAAATTTGAAAAAAAAAAAATCCAAGATCACTACTTGTTATTTAAAAAGAAGGAAATAAAAAAGAAAGGAAGAAATGAAAAGAAAAATAATCCCCCCCCCACCCCCGCATTCTACAGGGGGAAGATTACGCGCGCGCGCACTCACACACAGGACTTCTGGAGCGCGTGGGTTGGAGCCTGCGGGTTAGGGCAAGTGGCAGGGGCCAGCTCTGTCTGCAGCCCTGCCTTTCCATACTGCCTGTGCCGGCAGCGGTGACCACAGGAAACGTTTGGCGGATGCAACTGTGCAAACTGAGATGGGGCAAAAGGGTGGGCTACCAGCCGAATCCCGGGCTTCCCTGGCTGGCAGGCTTCCTATCTGGATAAGTGGCAGGATGAGGAGTCCCCTGGGCCAGCCCCTTTGGTCTGGACTGGAGGATGTGAGCGTAGAGCATCCAGCTGGGCTCTCTGCGCTCACCTGGAGGTGGCTAACGATGCAGTAAGGCTCGGGCGTGTGCAACCCGCACGTCGAGGTTACTGAAAGCCTCTGTGCTCGGCCGATGAGAAGGTCGCCGGTGGCTGGGTAGCAGCTGCCCTCCGCACAGCCATAGCTGAACTCCGGTTCTTGAGCGCGCACTGGGACGCCGAACACCGCTGCGGAAGGGGCAGATGGGAGTGGGGAATGGGGGATTGGGAGTAGGAAGCGAGCCCGAGCAAAAGGAACAAGCAGGGGCCGGGATAGTGTAGGTTCAGAAGAAAGCAGAATGCACAGAAAAGAGACAATGGAGAGGTGAGTGAGGGAGAGGCGGGGAAGGCAGGGACATGGAGAGGTGGATTCGGAAAGAAACACGGACATGATCGCAGGCTTATCCAGCAGCCAAGGGCATCTCGCCCACCCTGACTTGCCCGGAGCGGAGGTGGCGGGGGCGGGGGCAGCTCTGGACACAAAAGACCTACGTGCAAACCCGCCACTTCGACGTGACTGGACCTGGGGGCACTGTAACGCCCAGCCAAGCGCCGCATTTCTGCGCTGGAGTGTGTGTGTGTGTGTGTGTGTGTGTGTGTGTGAACCCGCGTGCACGCGGCAGCCCGTGCATCCTTGCTGTGAATGCGTGTGCGCGCGGAAATCTGTGATCATAGGCGCACAGGAGAGAGAGTGTGCGCGCGCACAGATCGCTGGATGGGGGGCAGAGGTGGCGGGCTCGCGAGGGAGTCCGCTTTCCCGAGCAAGGGACGAGCGGATAAATCCTGGGGCTCTGGAGCCGCCTCAACGCTTTGCAATTCCAGGGCAGCTCCGGGTCCAGCTGTTTCTGGCGCCATCCGGGGGCAGACAGCGCTAGTTAATTAAAGCCACATGGCCCCAATCTGTTCCCAGGACGAAGCCTGCGCTCAACTCGGGCACTTTCCTGGGAAACAGGCTACTGGGAGCCTTCCGCAGCGACCCTTGCCACCCTAAGGAGCCTTCCCCCCGCAGTGGAGAGCCCCAGCAGGAATGGACCGAATATGTAAAGTCTGGAGCAGCGGCCGCTGGACCCAGAGCTCTGGGCACAGAGCCGGGAGTATGCGGGTCCGCGATGATCCTCGCGCGCCGTCTTCAGCGGCCACCGAAGGCGCTGGCGTTTAATACCAGGACATAATTTCCACTCCAGTCCCTCTCCCGATCCCCCAGGTGCCCTCGAAGCTGGGTCGAAAGGCTTTGAGGTCTTCTTTCCCCACACCCAAGCCCACCCCTTCCCCCACCGTTTCCTCGGAATTACCTAAGACACTGAAAGCGAACACCTGGAGCAGCCCCATGTCCAGTCCCTGCAGCCGAGCGACACGGCAGAGGAGCGATCACCGAGCCGCCTGCCCCGTTTTCCCGTGTTCCTTTATGGAGCAGTGGAGTTGGGGGAAAAAGGCAAATGTTCAGAGAGGGGCGAGGGGCCCTTCCATTTCCTGCCGCTCCCACGGAAACGGGGGGTGGGGAGGGGGAAATCGCGCAGCCACTTTGTTCAGCTCACCCGACGAAGCGAGCGCTCTCCCAGCGGCCGGCAGCCCAAGCCAAAGAAGGGAATTAGAAAGTTTAGCCTTGGGAGGAACCGAGGGAGGCGCCTCTGCTCATGCGCATTTGGAGAGTCTGCGGAGGGGGAGGGCGGCGGGAGGCCACAACTTGGCCTGGAGGGGCGCTTTTGTTTTAAGGACGCGCCCGCCGTCGCTGCTGAGTTTTGGCTCTTCCAGTTCCTCGCGAGGGGCTCCGGGGCTGCCACCCGGTGTGGGTCCCCGGCGGTGCTCAGGGGGCGGGCTGTGCCTGGACTGGTCTCGGAGGTGGGTGTTCAGATCGCTGGGCTTGGAAGGCTGGTCGGGACCTCCCGCGCTCCCGTGCAATTTACATTTGTAAGGAGTGAGTCAGGAAAAGGTGCCCTACGCTACCAAGTCTTGCACTAACCACTCGGGGAAGGCCGATTAAACCTTTACACGGGGTCGAAAACTCAGGCTGGATCCTGAGAAACGAACTGTCTGGCATCGGTATCGCCGAGCTTGGACTCCGCGGGACATCTGTGTCTTCGTACTGCAGAAGAAAACTGCTCTTCACTTCACTTCCTTTGCGCACACATTTATCCAGACCTGCCCAAGTGGCCACGGCATTGCATTACCCATCTGATTCCGTTTGCAAAAATAGACTTCTTACCTAAATCTAGGTGATGGCTCTAATTCAGTTAATTTCTCGATCGACACTTTGTTAAGTGACGCCTATTCCCATCTCACCTGGACAGGGTTGACTCAGCAAGGAAGCTGGAGGTCTCTTCATGAGACGCACTTCCCCACGATCTTAAGCACCACGTCGGCAATACTAGAGAGGAACTGCACGGTACCTATACAAACAATGAGGTAGGGGAGAGGGGCTCTAGCGAAGGGTCTCAAGCGACACCGCGTGTGACCTGCCTGGTTAAATAAAAGGTAAATGTAAGCTCACCAATCGCCTGCGAGTTGGAAAGGGAAGAGAGGCGGGTGGCAGGACTCTGCCTCCCTTTCGGTGAATTAGCCCAGTTCTGCTGCCTTAGCAGCGGATGGAGTCAAGGCTTTAGCTTTCTTGAGTCCTGCTCTGGGCAAGAGTGCCTGGGACGAGGGAAGTGTAATTAATTGTTAGTCCTAGTCAGGAGATTTCGCTTGTTTTCTGATTAATCACCCCAGGGAGAAGGGGTAAATGGCCAGTTAGTTAGTTGGTCAGTTTTTAACTTAGCTGAAATGAAATAGGGCCCAGAAACTTTATCATTAGACCATACAGTAAGTTGCTTTTTGAGTTTATAAGTACGCTTTCGTCCGAGGGAGGCAGGAGCCGCAGGTCTTGGTGGTGTATTAATTATTCACCAAATCAGCACTTGCCCTGCTGCAGCCTCCAACGTGCTCAGGGTCCTGGTGCTGGCTGGGCAGCCCTGAGAGCGCTGAGAAAGCAGGTGCTGTTTGAAGTTTAATGTTGCAATGCAGGGTCTTCAGAGCTTAATTAAAAGTATTAAAAGACAAATCCCTTTTACCCTTGTCCAGTTTTTAATATCCTGGGCCAGAGTTGCTTATTACAGTTTTTCATGCATACAAATTGCAAGCATCGCTCAGTTGTGCCTCTTTCCGGAGACTGCCCTCTGCTGTCACAGCAGCTGAGCCCTCCGGGCTGCAAGGCAGTTACACCTGTCCCTGGTCAGGGTCCTCTCCAGGGGCAACGAGTTCCTCACCTTCAGCACTCCTCTGCAGCCCCCTGCTGTCCGGAGCACCTCACTCAGCAGCATACTTAACATTACTAAGAAAATTAGAGATTAATTGTTGGGGTGCTTTTTTTTTTTGCAGGTATATGTGCAGGGGGAGCGTGTGTAACACTCACTCACCTTCTGCCCACTCCATCTATGAATTTGTCCCTCCTCATTCCCACCCTTATCTTCTGTGCATGTCCCGGAAGTGTGTGCCCTCTTCTCTCCCCCTAAGAGCAGTGCTCTCTCTCACAAATCTGCTCCATTTCCCCGTCTTAGGGGGAAAAACCTCCCAAACCTGCCTTTATTCTCCACATCTTCCATTCTCCTCCTTTCCTCCCTTTGTCTTCATAGCCCAGGTGCTTGAAAGCATAGTCTGCATGTGCTATTTCCTCCTGCTTTTTCCTTTTTCCTGTTATAATGACTTCCGGCTTGACCAGTAGTCTCAGTAATTACCACCGGCCTCTAGTCACCAAATGCAGCGGGCACTGTCCTGTTAGATCTCTTCGTGGCATATGTTTTACAGGATTGCTGCCTCCTTCCTGAGACTCCTTTTCCCTTGGCTTCCAGGACACAATTCTCACAGGACTCTGACGACTCCTCTTCCATTTCTCTTTCCCTTCTCTGGTCCTTCAAACTTTGGTGTTCCCAAGGGTTTTGTCTCCATCTTTTCCCTCTGTGCACTTCATCCACACCCAGGATCTCCAGCACCTTGGCCTTGGTACTCCCCACATCTATAACTCTAGCTTGAACCTTGCTGAGAATTTACATTCAACTTCTAACAGCCTACTGAATATCCCTACTTTGATGACCCATAGGACATGTGTTATAAAACTGAACTTGGCTCCTCACAGACCGAAGTGGAACAAAATGTGTTGTTCTGTTTCCAATTTTAATTACTGGCACTGTGATCCACCCCTTAGCTCAAGACAGAAACCTGGAAAGAGGACTGGCTATAGGACTTGTAAGGCCCAGTGCAAAATGAAATTAAGCGTATGGGGCCCCTTGTTCAAAAGTTAATGACTTCAAGATGGTGACAGTAGAGCATTAAACCAAGCCTGGGTCTCTTCTGCGGGGGGTGCGGGGGGAGACTGCACAGGTCAAAGTTGAAGTCAGCCCAGCCTGGGAACCATGCCTGATACTCCCTCTGCTTTTCTGGCAACTAGTCACCACGCCTCTGTTGCTCCCATCTCATTGCCTTAGTTCAGTCTCTCCTCACGTCCCAATGCCCACAGGAGCCCCCTGGCTAGTATTCCTACTTCCAAACTCTTCCCTTCTCCAGTCTAGTCCTTCATAACATCGCCAGGAGGACTTTTCAAAGGTACAACTTTTGATCATGTTGCTCCCTTGTTCAAAAGTTATCAATGGCTGCCCTCTGCCCATGTGAGCTTCCTGAAGTTCCCTATACACGAAATACATTTTTTTCCATTTTTAAGTTTCTTAATTACATTTTATTTATTTTTAATTGAATTTATTGAGGTGACATTGGTTAATAAAATTATATAGGTTTTAGGCATACAGTGCTACAGTACATCATCTGTATATTGTGTGTTCACTACCCCAAGTCAAGTCTCCTTCTATCGCCACCTCTCCCGCCTGTACCCTCTCCTACATCTCCCCACCCTCCTTCCTCTGGCAGATCGTCACACTGCTGACTGTTCCATGAGTCTTTCTCTTGTTCTCCCTTTGCTTAAACCCTTCACTGGTCTCCCCCACCCCCCAACTCCCTCCCCTCTGACAGCTGTCAGTCTATTCTCTACATCCATGTATCTGTTTCCAATTTGTTAGTTTATTTTGTTCATTAGAATGCACGTACAATACGTACTTTTTGTACCTTCACTGCTTTGTCTCTGCTACATGGACCCTGCTTCACCTCATCAACATAGTGAAACATGCACCTTTGAAGCCTCCACTTAAATATGACTCTCTCTTCCTCCCTCCCCCCCGCCGCCCCTTCTAAAGCACCTTATAAAGCCTGTTACACCATGGATGACATAATGCTGTAACTACATGTTCATAGTCTTATCTCCCCCATAGACAGTGAGACACATGAGACACATTGTTAGGTGCTCAATGAATGTTTCTTGAATGAAAGCAAATGAAGACTAGTTTCCATGTTTTAAAAACTTTCTTAAATGTCCACTTTCTACCTAATATGAATTTGTAGTCAAGGAGAAAAAGAAGTCAACAAACTTGAGTTCATTTTCTTAATATTTCCAAATTTCACTCATAAATGAAGTCTTCCTTTCACAGGAAGTTGTATTTCATATAAAGATGTTACATATTTAGGAGGAATGAATCACTTTTGTTAGTAAAGTCCATCGAGGCTCTACTCCTGCTGATCTGACTTCTCATCCCTACGTGTTCTTACCTGGAACCTCCTGCTTCAGTATAAGGAGTCTGTACTGGAGAGTTCTGCAGAATTTTGAACGGCAGGTGGGATTGCACATGGTTGGCTGCTCCTTGGTCAAGAATGTGTGATAGTCACCTCCCTGAGGCATTTATTATTTTGTTTGGAAAAAAACAAACAAACAAAAAACTGCTTTCAAGGTCGCCTTCACACAGTCTTAGAACCACTTATGCCCCTCATTTTAAATGCTGATTGACAGTGAAACAAGGATGTGACATTCTAGACTTTGAACTTTCTAGGTCCTAAAACCTGGCTATTTATTTAATATAATTCTCATGAAAAATAGTAGATTTTTGCTCTTTTGAAATAGATTTAAGTGTGCTGTGCAAGTTCAGAATTGATCTAGAAAAGTAAGTTCCATGACTGGTAGAATTTGGGACACATGCCACACAGCACTTTCCACATGCCTTTTTTACAAAATGTAGGACAGGGATTTGAAATTTTGTGTTAAATGTTTTTGCCCCCAAGAGGTCTTTGAAGGAAATGATTGTATTTTATTGGAATTTGTATTTCCATCAGGCGGCAGAATTTCTGATGTACTGTATATACTCAATATCTACTTGTTGGATGAATAACCAAAATTGAATAATCCTTCCTTCTAACCATTATGGGGGCACTCAGGGTTCTTGGTCACCACTCTCTATAACACGGAAGCCATCAGGGCCTGAATCAGGCAGGGAGTCAAAGCATTTTCAGTCTCTGACCATACAATAAAAACTGCTGTTTGGGCTTGCATTAACATCCCTTCCTCGGGTAACAGAACCTAGATTTTTTTTTTTTTTTTTTTTTTGAGGGAACTAATCTTTTCACATTGTCAACCCACATAACTCAGATGCAGCTAATCCCTCCATGGGCTCCAGGCTAATCAGTGCATTTCCATCTCCCTCCTCCCAGCAATTGGTTCAGGGATGGGTATGCAACTCAGCTGCTCTAGTTAGGTGACTTCGGGACTTGTGGGAATTACTGTGATTTTCATGCGAGAGAAGAAAATCTCTCTTTCCCCCATAGACTTGGAGTTGTGTGGATGTCAGCCGGGAACTGGTGGTGGCTGCTTGAGACTGGGGCCAACACAGACAAAAACAGAAGTGAGGGAAGCGAGAGGGCAGGTCCTGAAGGGACCACCTTGGTGTATCTTGATGTAGCTATGCCTGAAGCAAGCATACTTTATCTTAGCCAATTAATTTCTCTAGCTGTGTAGCATGAGAGAGTTATAAACATTTGTTGTTTTTGCCTGCAATTTGGGAGGGTTTTTTTTCTTCTTTAAACTGCACCATAAACAGCCAGTTTATTCTGGCTGATTCAGGCAGATCTTTATCACCACCATCTTAAAAATGGTCATCTGTCTATTCTTAAATATCTCAAAAGAAATATCACAAATGAGAGTGTACCAAAGCCTATATTTTAGTGTTTTAAGACAGTCACTAAAATAGGCGTGAGAAGGCCTCGCCCATACTCTTTCCAGGCCTCTGCAAGGCTGTGCACCCACTGCATTCCACCTCCCAGGAACGTGGCAAGATGGCACTTAGGTTCAAGATGGCACCAAGGATGCAACTGTAAATAGGTGGCACTTTCTAGCCACCTATGCCCATGAATTCCAAATCATTTTTAAAAAATTTTCTCGTCTATATTTAACACTCTAATTGGGGCACCTTTTTCAGTTCACTCTTTGTTCTTTGTTTACGGATTTCACTCTTTCATTGCTAACCTGGCACTTTAAAAATGAGTAGGAGAGAGATTAATGTCAGAAATAAGGCTAGAGAGCCTTAGGAAAGCTCTTTAAACGTTTTTTCAGATGCATGGCAGGATTAACTTAAATATAGTCAATTAAACACTTTAAGACTTGATTACTAGTCATGAACCCAAGTTCTATTTTTTTCTGGCATATCTTTACCTTCTGTTATGAGCACCTTGCCCAAAGATGGAAGGACGGTAAGAATTTGAAAAGTACAAAATACTTGCCAGTTCACAGATAATGAAATTTAAGACCTTCAAACATAAGGGTTTTTGTTTGTTTCTCTGGTCAGCTTTTGTCACCTATGATAGTTATAGTCACAAACTTTTAAAATTTGTATAATTAGAAATTTAAGAAATTATTACAACTATTTACCATAGAAATATTTGATCTAAGCTATACACTTGGACAAAATACATCAGCATCTAAAATTTGAGGTCTGTTAAGACTGCTTTTTGTTTTAAAATGATTATTGGAAATTACCAATGATAAATTGAATAGGCAGCTAATACGTAATGGTTGATAGTTCAATTTTAGAAAAACTTCTCTTATAGGAATCCACCTAAAACTGTGTTCTAAAGATTATTTTGAACGTTTTATTTTAGCTGATGATGTTCCTGTCCTCAGCTTTGTAAGGATGCTGAAATCCAGTAATAGCCAGAGGAAGAAAAAAGGACGTTCTGCATTCCAATATTTTAAATTTTAAAAAATCCTCCTTTACTCTGATTTTTTTTCCAGATTCTGTTTTCTCCATTTGAAAGGTTAAGTTCAGCTCCCAGTGAGCTCCTGAAATCCTTGTCATATCTCCCTGCGAGTTCCTAGTCCCTTGCCTGGCACATAGTAGGTACTTAGGATACATTTATTGAATAAAGCACTTCTTTCTTAACTTATATTTTTGAACCTAGGCAATATCTTTGTACCAGAGGCCTGCAGTGATAGTCTAACCTCCTCTCATGCAGCAAACCTATCTCCTAGTTCTGGGTTGTTAATTATTACCTACAGCGATCCAGGAAACTGGGTTTAATTAGCAAGTTAAGCATTCCACTACTATTTATGGCTTGTACTGGGAGTGGATCCTAATTCTCAATCCAGTATTTTTACCCTGGGAGGGTTGGGGTCTTTGACCGGAAGTGATGGAAATGCTGGTAAAAGCCATCCCCTCTCAAATAGCAGCAGCTCTGCCTCATCTCTACCATTGTTAATGCCTTTGGCCTTCTAGAAGAATTAACTCTACAACTGCAGTTCTCTAAAATAGTAAGACTGCTCTTCTGGAAAGAGACTTCTTTCACTATGCTGCTGCGCTTGTTGCTGCCAAGGTTGCTAATCAGGTTTCTGAGCGCCAGCCCACCCAGAGCTGGTGCTGTGTTTCCATCACACCAGAAGCAAGTCAGCACTGGGGCTCACTGCAGGATTACGTGCTGTTTTACATATTGCTCATTTGCCAGACAAAAAAATCGCAGGATGTGTTTGCTATTTTCACGATGGCGAATGAAATGCTGCTGTTAGCCTCTAGGATGAAATGATGTCTTGGTGATCCTATTTAGAAATCATGGAATACGGAGCTGATAATTCAGTCATCTACTTGGATAATCCAAGTGGCGATAACAACCACTATTTGATGGACCTTTAACTTCGGGAACTTCACTTATCTACCCAATTAGAATCATAAGCCTTGGCATCAACATCTCCCTCTCATTCTTAAATATTTTTTGAGGACTTGCTATGTGGTGAGCCCTGCTATGGTCTAATGGTGTGTAGCAGGGATGTCAAACTCATTTTCACCAGGGCCACATCAGCCTCACAGTTGCCTTCAACAGGCTGAAATAATTTTAGAACTGTATAAATGTAACTACTCCTTAACTGTTAAGGAGTTGAAATTACATTTGGCCCTTTGAAGGCAACTGCGAGACTGATGTGGTTGGCCCCTGGTGAAAATGAGTTTGATATCCCTGGTTTATATTCTACATTTAGAGCAGGCTAGGGTTATCTTAAATGTATATGCTATTGGTAAAGATCAATAGGAATTAAAGCCTAAAATAAAGGAAGAACATTATAATTTTCTATTTCTGTAAACATAAATGTATATAAGGGAGAACCCCCAAAACCGAGAATTTACTTATAAAAAATTGTGTACTTACTCTTGCATGTTTAAACGTCAGCCACCTTCCAAGCGGTCTCCATCTGAGGCCGTGCACCTATTGACATGGTTTTCCACCGCTCAGAACAGGTTTCGAGCACATCGATTTCGATGCCTTTTAGTGCTTCTGCTGTTGTTTTGTTTCACTTCTTCCACATCGTCAGAATGTTTCCCTTTGAGGGCTTTTTTTCATCCCATGGAAACAAAAAAGAAAAGTGGCTCGGGACGAGATTGGGTGAATAGTGAGGGTGGGGCACAAGGGTCATGCCATTTTTTGGTCAAAAACTGCTGAACACTCAGCACAGTGTGGGCAGGTGTGCTTGTAAATGACCCATCATGAAATGGGCAAATGTGTTGAGTTTTCAAAAAAAAATTCACTGAAGCTGAAGCAGCCTCTCACAACAACACCCGCTGGTACACTGATACAAATGGGTTCCTAGAACACTCACCTAGCAGGGGAAGCCTGTACTACAAGGGGCCTACCCTCCAGAAGATAATTGCAGGGGTTTTTTTAGTCCCCCCCCATATATTCACGAATAGACAATTATAAAATTCTAGGAGGAGGCATAGCAAGTGGATAAAATTCTATCCTTTAAGAGAAGGTTCAGGGACTATGTTTGGGATGGGGGTAAAGGGAACACTTATCTGCAATGTTTCAATTTTTTTTTAATTAAGGAGACCATATTTGTCTACAACTGGTGTAATTAAAGACAAAAATTCTAACCAAAAGTTTTTTTGAAGTATAAACATTTGCTAGACTCAGAGTAAAGCAGACTATAAGTGTTGACTATGTCTGGGTTCTTTCCTTGAAATACAAATTCAAAGACCGATTAAATTTGTTATTTCTAGTCACTAATAGATTTACTGAATGACATGACAAGGTTCTGAAACTGGACCATGCAAGTCACATTTCTGTGTGCCTCAGTTTCCTCATCTGTGAAACAAGTTCAAACTGCAGGGACCTGAGCATGTACTGCAGGTCTTTGAAATCTGGCCCCCGCACAAACTTTCCTCTGCACTCTCAGCCTCCCCACCTCCCACCGGACCAAGCTCTAGCCTTCACATCCTCACCACTCTCAAAACCAAAACCCTATTTTTTGGCTCATCCAGTTCTTTCTGCCTGGAATGCATTCTCATTCTTCTCTGCCAAGCCAGCTTTTACTTACATCCAAAATCCGCCTCTATGATACATCATATGTGTAACTTTATGAATTCTACTGCCCAGGTGCAATACTTGGGCGTACGTGTATTGGAGAAGGTCTTCTAGATTGTTCTAAAAGAGGTGTGCTACACATGAGGCCAGGCAACCCACTTCTCACACTCACGGCTCCACCCCCGCACCAGCACGGCGCAGAGCACGTGGTAGGTGTGCAATGAGTATTCACCAAATCCCTGGCTAGTGAATTAATATATTCTTCATGTGTGCCAAACTGCAAGTACTTGGGAGCATCCTAACTTCCCTAGCACTGAGCCCAGAGCTCATCAGGTATTCGTTGAATGTATTCATTTAGCAAATGCCTAGAACAATGCTCATGTGCTTTCTGGGCAGAAAACATTCATAGGTAATTCTTTAGCCAGAATGAATCATCCCCAATACACATTAGTGCTGAAAAAGCAGATAGCATGTTTAATTTTACTCCATGGGAAAAGTTTAAAAGTGAGTATGCTATGATTTAGGTACATGAAGCACTAATATACACGATGTTAAGCACCTTGCTCAGGGACTGCTTCGTACTGTAGTGCGCAGAGTGTAAGTGTACATGAGGATTACTGAGAAGCAGACTGCACTGCACAGCCGTGTGAGAAGCCTCAGGGTGGAGATGATATAATGGTAAGTCAATATCCCCAAGTCTTGTGACCTCACCTGTAATTATGTCCATGAGGGCAATAGCATAACTGATCCCTGGGAAGGTGACACCGTGCCTTAGAAAGACACACCTGAAATATATTAAAATTTAAAATATATGTAACTTTAACTCTGGAAAAAACATGCCCAATAATGCATATAAAGATATTTACACTATAGTTGACAAAAGAAAAACTGAAAATAACCTAAAATGACTACCAATAGGGGACTAGTTAAGTGATGGAGCTAGACTCCTATAATGGAAGACTAAATAATTGCCTAAAAAGATGGGGCCTCGCCCTGTCTGGTGCGGCTCAGTGGGCTGGGCATTGCTCTGCAGCCTGAAAAGTCACCGGTTCCATTCCAGGTCAGGGCACATGCCTGGGTTGCAGGCCAGGTCCCGGTTTGGGGGTGCGAGAGGCAATCAACTGATAGATGTTTTCCTCTCTTTCTCCCTCCCTTCCCTTCTTTCTAAAAATAAATAAATAAATCTATCTTAAAAAATTGTTTTAAAAAAGAAAAAGATGGGGCCTATTTCTATGATGGACTAAAGAGGGGATCACCCAGGAATTCTCTGTATATAAAGCCCAAAATATTCAATAGCATTTCCCCTCTTATTTTATGATTTTTTTCATAATGAAACTCTATAGCCCTTGTTCTAAAAAATTATTTCAAAATTCAGGTAGTTTCCTGTGGTTGCATTCTCAAGCGGACCTTTGATGTTTAGAAGTTTAGTTCACTGTAAGGGACTCTGCAGCCTACATGGAGACACTGGGCAACATTCACATCCTTGAGAAGAGAGTCTGTCTCTGGCCAGGGAAGATGAGGGAAGAATAAACCAAGTTTGCTGCTACCTCTTAAAACATGCAGCTACTTGACCGCAAATTGAGTTTGAGTTGAGGAAGGAGTGTTATGGCCTATTTGGGCTTGAATGCGGTGTTATAGTGGCCATGGTTAATTCTTGTTAACTATTTCCTTTCCTCCTCTGTTCTAATCAAAATATGCCAAGCTGTCTTCAAGGTTGAAAGCTGATATTTTGTCTTAGGGAAATGTGTTCATATAAATGTTTAAAATTTTCAAATTGTCTGTATATTAAAGTTGCACCCAAAATGGGTTAAGAGAAATTGAATTTAAGGAGAAAATTTAGTATATACATTTCTATATATATATGTTGTACAGAAAGATATATAAGATGTATATATGATATGGTGGTCTGAAGAATTGAAGAGCAGGTTTAATAAAGTGAAAGTATAACTTAAAACATATCATATCTAACTACATTGACCTTTCATACTTATTTGTAAGAAATGTTAGACTTCCTCTTTCCAAATGAAAGCGATTGTTCTCTTAATCTTGAATACTTAATCTTTACCATTCATATTTTGCCTTTCCTAGATGAGTCATAATGCAGTGGGGCCAACACAAAGCTAGACCTGAATGGCATAAAGATCTCCAAGTGTTTGCTTATTTTATTTTTGTATATTTTAAGGTTATTTTGGTGTCTTATAATATTTAAGTTTATTTTTTATTGTATTTTTTTCCATTACCATTTATCCCCCTAATACCCTCTTCCGCCTTCACACTGCCCCCCACACTCACCACACTGTTGTCCATGTCCATGGGTCCTTTTTCTTTTTTGCTCAAGTGTTTATCTTTAGGTATGGAATGTTTATACAGCTTTTCCAAGCTTTGGGCTTCTTCTATCACACAAATCTCTGGAATCCTCAAACACTAGTTTGTTTGTTAGATTTTAAGGCTCCATTT
Organism: Micronycteris hirsuta; assembly: GCA_004026765.1. NCBI lineage: Eukaryota > Metazoa > Chordata > Mammalia > Chiroptera > Phyllostomidae > Micronycteris > Micronycteris hirsuta. The sequence goes on from PVJI01002891.1 coordinate 69,844, forward strand.
AACTTTCATTTCTACTCCTTTCTAGAAAGTTTACAGTATGGTGATACATTTAATTGGCTCAATTAACTGAGAATCAAGAAAAAAACTTTGATTAGCTTAAATACTTTAACAGAGGTAATAACCTGGAGAAGGTTTGAGTGTTTCGGAGTCCTAGAACTTGGTTAGATATCACATAAAACTAATGCTTCCAAAAAATCTGTTATTTTAGTAGTCAGGTTTATTTTGTTTTTCTTTATAATCAAATGAATTTTATTGTATATTGTAATAAATTTTAGATATAATACATCTTAATATCTAAAATTTGGCCTACCTTTTTATTTATAATTTAATTGTAGCCCTATTTTTAAAAGTACATGGAACATTTTGAGGACTGAAAATAATCCTATCAAATGTATTAATAACTACAACTATATGCTCATAAATATTCACTAACATTTTGATAAAGTTTTCCATTTGGTTAGCTACTTTGACCTTTGTTTTCTTTCCAGCAGAATTACTTTCTGTGAAATATGTATTAATAGGTACAAATTACTTAACTTCTAAAATAGGCCATTTTTGTAAAGAAATTGCTTAGTCAATTTAAGTTAGTTCTACTATATTTGATAGTCCTTTTAGTAGAATCTTAGATTAGTTAAAAGAGCAAGGTGTCTTAAAGTAAAGGGTGCATATGAGTATTATCTCAGGTTTTGTTTCCTATCCCACCTGCCTTGGTAATTCTGCCAACTAACTGTGTGACCCTGGCCAAAGCTAACCTCAGTACTCTTCAGAAAATGAGGGGTTTGGGCTCGGGAATTCTTAAACACCCCCCGAAGCAGCAGACGTTTCAGGGAGCATGTCGCCTGTGAGAGCCCCCCAGAGCCTGCAGCTGGTGTCTCTAAGAGTTTGCTGAGCTGTACCTGGTACTTTTCTGACAGTCATTTTATTTCTTTTTCCATCAGGGGTAATGTCTTTCAAAGGTAGATTTTAGTGTTCATTGTGAATCTTTTGTAGGCTCCATATTTCAAAGTCTTCACTGCAAAGCAGTACCAGTACCAAAGGTTAGATTTTAATTCTTGGTGTCATTTTGGGAGTAGAGAGAGCTTTGAAATGCGGTTCATTTGATCTATGGTCATCTAGCCAGTAGAAGGAAATGCAGCCAGCCGCCTATTCCCTAGCTTTTGGTATTTGCCATCAAAGAGAAGACTGGTGTGTGTGGAAGTATGTCAGGAATCACCACGAATCAAACTCTTGACGGTTAAAAGTCACACAACTTACATGAACATGAAGGAAACGCTACATTTCTAATCAAAACCCTGTATGTTCTGATTAATAAGTTTGATATGAATTATGGTAAGCTTGCTTTGTCCAACGAAGTTCATTCAGTTGGCGGGCCGACTCTGAGGCAGTAGAAGCCTTCCAGAATGGGCCGCGCACAGCATTTAGTAAGTACAGCTAAGGATCACAGGGGGGTCCGGTTGTGCCTCAGAAGAGAAGCTAGGTGCTGATGGATGAGCAGGTGTTTAGAAAAGTTCTGCTTTGGCTGCTTTATGTTTGAAGGAGAGGGGAAAATCTTTTTTTACTCTATACCGAAGAGCAAGGAGAAACAGGGCTGAGGGCAGGCAGCTCTGTGGCTGAAAGCCTGAAAGCTTATAATGGAAAAAGCCTGTGAGAACTCTTTGACAAAAGTTCTTGAATTTTTCAGTTTTCTGAAGCACCAGAAAAAAATAGGGTCTGGGAAAGAACTTTTAGTCAGAAGCCTAAAGTGAATGAAAAAAAAAAAATGTTCTATTCAAGCTTGGTTTTGGGGGAGAGGGAGGAGGAAGAGTGTGCAAGTATGTGCCGGGTTTGTATGCAGGAGGGTCTAATTAAACTATTTGTTTAATGGCTAAGGATTACTGAGGAACCTACAAATTATAGTTGCATTTATATAAATTTTGCATGAATCTTCAGTATGTATAAACACATAAGCCTTTACATATAAAATGTTTTCAAATGTGTCCTTTCATGTTTTATGCTTAGCCACTTAATGCAATCGCTTTTTCCCAGACAAAGCCTAATTGAATGAAAAGGAAAGGCTTTCCTTCAGCGTGGCTGGGTGAGCCTGCCTGGGCAGTACAGCTGCTGTCTGTCTGTCATGCCATGACCTTCATTTGGGAGTGGCTCACCCTAATTCATGGCTGCGTGACTTGAAAAGTAGCAACAAACATACATGGAAGGGAAAAGGAGAGTGACCAAGGGCAGAGGGAAGATTTGAGAGGGAAAAGGAAGAGGGGGCCTAAGAGAGTGAAGAATTGTGGGAGAATAGCTCCTTGGTTTGGGGGAGTTTGCAGAGAGAGGGGAGGATTTTCCACAGCCACTAGAGAGTATGGTAGTTGTTGAGAGGGGGAGCGATGGGGAAAAAGATTTTTGTCCATGCATGCGTTCTATTACATTCTGACATTTCTTCCTCTAAATACTGAGGTAAATATTTAAATTATTCCCAATTGCATTTTTAGAAGGGCTGATCTGGTTTTATGTTATGTTTGAAAAAAGTTGAAATTTGACAATGGTCCAAGGACTGCCCGGACCAGGTAGTCCAGGAGAGTCAGGCACAGACAGCTTTCACCCACAGGGTCGTTGTGCCTCTCCACACCAACTTGCCCTTCTTCTACGTTCCAGGAGGCTGAACACATGGAAATGCCAACCTGTTTTCTTGGTCTAGCGAATGGCAAGCCCTGACAAGAGCTTGGATGGGGGAGGAGAGGGACATCAAGATGTTTGTGTTCCAATGTGCAGGGCTGTCATGCTGGTGGCGTCTATTGACCACACGTCCTTGCTCCTGTTAAGTGGTCCTCCTACAGAATTCATCTTCAAGATGCAGTTGTTCCTGTTTAAGGGGCGTTGCCCCCTGCCCAGTGCTGGCTCTGGGATGCTGCACTGCCCTGACTTTCCTCCACTCTATCCATGTATTTGTAAAGAGTCCCCTTAATAAACTGTCCCAGCTCGTGTCCTCATCTCTTCGCTGGGACCGTGAAGGTACGGTCAACCAGAGACCTAGATTTTTTTCTATCTTGTTCACCAGTATTGTCATCACCTACATGGTTATAGCTGGCTCACTATATTCTAGCCCAATGGAAGGGCAAAAAAACAAATGGAGGGTACATAAGACAAAACAGATTTCAAAAAAAGGGCCATAAAAAGAGACCCAGAAGGACACTTCATAATACTCAAGGGAAGAATCCATCTAGAAGACATAAACATTGTAAATATATATGCACCCAACATAGGAGCACCCAAATACATAAGGAAAATCTTGGAGGACTTCAAGAAAGATATTGACAACAACATAATGATAGTAGGGGATTTCAACACCTCACTGTCAAAAATGGACAGATCTTCCAAACAAAACATCAACAAAGATATTGTGGTATTGAACAATGTTCTATATCAAATGGACTTAACAGATATATATAGAGCCTTTCATCCCAAAGAAGGAAAAATACACATTCCTTTCCAATGCACATGGAACATTCTCAAAGATAGACCACACGATAGGACACAAAATAAGCCTCAACAAATTCAAGAAAATTGAAATCATATCAAGCATTTTCTCAGACCACAAGGGACTGAAACTAGAAACCAACCTCAAGGAAAAAACCCCAAAACACTCAAAAGCATGGAGATTGAATAGCATGCTATTAAACAGTGAATGGGTCAAGAATGAGATTAGGGAAGAGATCAAAATGTTCCTGGAAAAAAATGAAAATGAACTGACAACAACCTGAAACTTACGGGACACAGTAAAGGCAGTCCTGATAGGGAAGTTCATAGTGATACAGGCCTACCTAAAAAACAGAAACATTTCAAATAAACGACCACACCCTACACCTACAAGAATTCGAGGAACAACAACAAAGACAGCCCAGAGCAAGTAGAAGGAAGGAAATAACCAAGATCAGAGCAGAATTAAATGACATAGAGACTAAAAGCACACTTCTAAGGATCAATGAATCCAGGAGCTGGTTCTTTGAAAAGATAAACAAAATCGACAAGCTTTTAAGCAGGTTCATCAAGAAAAAAAAGAGAGAGGACCCAAATAAACACAATCAGAAATGAAAGAGGAGAAATTACAACTGATACCACGGAAATACAAAGGATTGTAAGAAATTTCTAAGAACTATATGCCAAGAAATTTGAAAACCTAGGTGAAATGGACAAATTTCTAGAAAAATATAATCTTCCAAAACTCAGTGAAGAAGCAGAAAGCCTGAACAGACCTATAAGAGTTGATGAAATTGAAATGCTGTCTGCTGTCTCGCTCCACCTTCCACATTCAGTGTCTGAGATCCTGTCCGCCTGCCCCGTTACTGCCAGTCTCGGTCCCTGCAGGCCTGCCCCTGCCCTCAGTGCGAACTTTGGCTCTCTAACTCCTGCCCTTCACTCAACCCCTGCTCTGAGATGCTCAGAGTTCAGTCTAGACGTCTCTATGAGTACGTTAGTCTCCCATACTCCTCAACAAATCTCCCAGTGCTAGGTAAATGTAGGTTCATTCAACCCAAATTTAGGAAACTATTAAACTAATTATAACAGAGGCAAAGAAAGTACATTCATGTCGATTCACATAAATATTTTGTATGAAGAATTAAAATCATTATTACTTGGCAATCACGTATAGTTGCTTTACACAGTTTAAATTATTTAACTTACTTTTTTTTCTATTCACATCAGATTATTTTTCTTAGCTGGGAGGCAGAGCCAGGCCTTCCACCATGAGAGCTGATGGAGCATCGTAGGCAGAGAACATGAATCTAAAACCCTGAGTAAAAATATGTGACATGGCTCACAATTACATCCAAGTGACTCAGAGGCAAAATTTTACTTTCTGTCCCTACGGCTTTGGGCTCTGGTGTCTCAGGAAGTACATTGTTACTAGATGACACACGATTTGTGCCACTGAGAACTACATACTCAGCTATTTCAGGCTCCTCATGCTAAAGGATAAATAGGTCCAAAGCCGGGGGGAGGGGTTCTACTTTTTTTTTTTAAAGATTTTATTTTTATTTATTTTTAAAGAGAGGGGAAGGGAGGGAGAAAGAGAGGAAGAGAAACAGCAATGTATGGTTGCCTCTCACATGGCCCTCATGGGGACCTGGCCTGCAACCCAGGCATGTGCCCTGACTGGGAATCGAACCAGGACCCTCAGCCCATGCTCAATCCACTGAGCTACACCAGCCAGGGTGGGAGGGGTTCTACTTTTGACCGGGGTAATTATCTTGACTCTTAAAGGGAAATATATCCACAGTGGCAGCGAGGTGGGGCGTGGCTGGAATCTAGACAGTCTAGTCCAGAAAACAAATGTAGCACAAGAGCACTCGACCCCTACCTATGCAGCACCTCCAGAGGCTCAACATACTCAGGAAGGAGGGGTCGGGTCACTCTTCCTGGCAAAGAGATGCTTGCTCAAGGCAGAGGGAACATGGATGAGTAGTACTGAGTAGCTGGAGTTTGTGATCCCAACCATAGCCTCCTGAAGTTATAGAAATGCAATCTCAATCTGTTTCTCAATATATGATGTTTTGTATGTATTTATGTTTTTATTATAAAATATATATATATATATATATATATATATATATATATATATATAGTATTTAATTTCTTTTTATCTCTCTTCTTTCCCTCACTCTTCTGTACTTGGTGGATATTGGTGGTAAACTCCATCATTTCCATAATAAGCTGTGGCATTTCAAGATAGAATTGTCACAAAGTGGAAAAGGAGCAGAGTGCAGCTGGCGACCATGACCTTGGGGCTGGTACACTCAGTGAGCCATGGGACTTCGGGATGGTTCTCGCGATGCCAGGGTGGACATGCTCTCCAATGGCTGAGCGCAGGCGACATTATGTTTGCTGGGCACATTTGTTAGAAGAAAAAAATGGGATGCATAATGTATGATATTAAATGGAAGTCAAAGAGGTGGTCTATAATGAAACTTTGTAATTTTCTGTTGCCTGGCATCAAAATCTTTCCTACCTTGGAAGATTCCAAAGATAGGTGGAGGCAAAACTCCCCTCCCACAATCAAAACTACAGTGGGCAGGTATTCTCTGGTCTCACCGCCTGGCAGCATGAGAAGAGGCTCAGCCAACTGGATGTTACTACCAGGTATGTCAAGTCATGAGCGAGTGACAGAAGATGCTGGGACAGTTGGAAGTTAACAGTACGGTGCAGAGTGTCCAGCTGGGCCAGCATTGGCAGCTTAACCTGAGCGTCACTGAGGTATGATCTTGGGTATATTCCTAGATGCATAATTGCCCTTGGTTACATTTTCTCCAACCATTTCTTCAATTTTATGTGCTATTGGAGAGCCTTTCTGTAAATTTCTTTTCTGCTTAAAAAACTATCATTGGTTTTCAGTGTTTGCCACCAAGAATTCAGACTGGTAAAATAATATTTAACTATTTTTTAATTGTTAGTTATTTGAATTCTTTGCTTTCTTTTTCAAATGCATTAGTCTTTTTTTTTTAAATCCTCACCTGAGAATATGTTTATTGATTTTAGAGAGAGGAGGAGGGAGAGAGAGAGAAAGACAGTCAGAAAGACAGAGATGTAGATGTGAGAGAGAAACAACTATCAGTTGCCTCTCATATACACCCTGACCAGGGATTGAACCTGAAACCTAGGTATGCTGCCTGACCGGGACTCAAACCCACAACATTTTGGTGTAAGAGACAATATTCCAACCAACTAAGCCACTCAGCCAGCACTGGAATCTTTGCATTTTTAACATAAGTAGTGCTGCAATAAATTATTCACAAAGCTTTTTCCACCTGTATTTAAGATTATTTTTATACTTAATATCTTAAAAATTGTTTTAATTTGAGGACTTCTGGCCAAGATAGAGGCGTAGGTGGACACACTGTGTCTCCTCTCACAACCAAAAGTGGAAAAACAATGATTTAAAAAGCAAAACAAACAACCAGAATGGACAGAGAATTGAACGGAGTGGAAGTCCCACAGCCAAGAAGTTAGAGAGGACACGTATATCCAGACAGGTAAGTAGGGCGGAGCCGGGCAGAGAGCGCTTGCAGCGAGATGGCGGTTTGCCCGGAGAGACCTGCGGGGGATGCACCTGGCCAAAACGCTGCTGGTGCATTAAGCAAAACCAGTGGCTGGCGCACTAGCAACCAGCAGCCCGAGACTGGTGGACCGGACAGTCCTCATTCACGTGCAAATAAACTAGGAGAAGGAGCTGGGGAGTGGAGCAGACCACTCAACCCACCAACAGGGGGTTTGTGAGGAGGAAGCCTCGGTCCACCTATTGAAAGCGCCTGTGGGGGAGGAGGCAGCAGCGGGAGCAGCTCCCAGCCTCACAGGAGGGCTCATTGGGGGGAAGTGACTGGGAGCCAATGGTGAGTGGAGCTAGCCTGTGGTTCCCTCCCAGGCCCCGCCCCTAAGGCTCCACCCCTTAAAGTAACAGGCACGCTGAGAGAAAAAAAAAAAATGGCCCAAATGAAAGAGCACATCAAAGCTCCAAAAAAATACAACTAAGCCACGAAAAGATAGCCAACCTATCAGATGCACAGTTCAAAACACTGGTAATCAGGATGCTCACAGGATTGGTTGAATTTCATCGCAAATTAGATGAAAATATGAAGAATACGCTAAGAGAAATGAGGGGAAATGTACAGAGAACCAATAGTGATGGGAAGAACACTGGGATTCAAATCAACGGTGTGGACCAGAAGGAAGGAAAAATATTCAGCCAGAAAAGAATGAAGAAACAAGAATTCAAAAAATGAGAAGAGGCTTAGGAACCTCCGTGACATCTGTAAACATCCCAACATCTGGGTCATAAGGGTGCCAGAAGGAGAAGAGGAAGACCAAGAGATTGAAAACTTATTTGAACAAATAATGAAGGAGAACTTCCCTGAGCTGGTGAAGGAAATAGACTTGCAGGAAGTCCAGGAAACTCAGAAAGTCCCAAAGAAGTTGGACCTAAAGAGGAACACACCAAGGCACATCATAAGTACATTACCCAAGATTAAAAATAAGGAGAGAATCTTAGAAGCAGCAAGAGAAAAGGAGACAGTTACCTACAAAGGAATTCCCATAAGACTGTCAGCTGATTTCTCAAAAGAGACCTTTCATTCAAGAACGGACTGGAAAGAAGTATACCAAGTCATGAAAGGCAAGGACCTATGTCCAAGAATACTCTATTCAGCAAAGCTATCATTTAGAATGGAAGGGCAGATAAAGTGCTTCTCAGATAAGGCCAAGTTCAAGGAGCTCATCATCACCCAGCCTTTATTATATGAAATGTTAAAGGGATTTACATAAGGCATGGAGGGATATCAACAGGGGAGAGGGAGGGGGAGAGAGGAGGAAAAAATACAGAGAATAAGTAGCATAAATGGTAGGTAGAAAACAGACAGGGGGAGGTTAAGAATAGTATAGGAAATGTGGAAGCCAAAGAACTTATGTGTATGACCCATGGACAAAAACTAAAGGGCAGGGAATGGGGGGTGCAGGGTGGTGGGAAATAAAGGGGGGGAAATGGGACAACTATAATTGTATAATCAATAAAATATATTAAAAATTGTTTTAATTTTTCAACTACAGTTGACGTACAGTATTATATTAATTTCAGGTGTACAACATAGCAATTAGACATTTATATAATTTACAAAATGATCACCTCCATAGGATAAACATGGCTACACATTGTCAAATTACTTTGCGATATATAAAAGACACCGTTTCACTGAGTCTTTGCCTTGCTAATATCTTGAACAATTGATACAGCAAGTAATAAAAGTTAGGATGATTTATCTGACATTACTGAGGAGTGAGATTTTTCACATATGTACCTTTCTAAAAAGATAACCAATGTTTATTATTTTCAACACCCAAATTAAAAAAATATATCACTTTTTAATTGCAGTCGTTTCAAGGTGCATCATAACTTCTTAACCTCAGTGAACTGCAATCCCTGGAGGCCCATGGAGAGGATGGGTTTATTTTGCCCTTGCACTTGATTCCCCGGATTACTGTGCCTTCTTCATGGCTGGGGTACTTTCTGTCTCTTCAGAACTCAATAGCCTCCCAGTCAGAGGACAAAAACTCTCCCCTCTTTAACCCTTGCCACACTCTGGCCTGTGACTCTGACCACTGAAAATGTAGAGCAACTGAAAGCTGGTATTGCAAACAATCACTGTGGTAAAATTTAAGTTTTTCATTTGTACAAAGTTGAAAGTCAGTATCCCAGTGGGAAAGCCGGAGTATGTTCCACCCTCTGCATTAGATTTTGCAACAGTTTTATTTTTAACCCTCTGGTTCAGTCCGGGTGCCATTCACTGGTGCAGGTGCCCCAGTCTGAGTGCCGGATACGTGGAGGTTTACAATAATACGCTTGAAGAGCTTTCTGGGGTGATCCTGCCTATAGAAGACTTTCATTCTATTTTTCAGAATCTCTAGGGGAACTGCAAATTTTCTTTAGTAATCTACTTTTTAAGAAATTTAATATTTATGTATAATCCTAAAGCCTCTTTGTTGAATTTTTAAATCCATCTTTGATGAATCAATCCTTAATAGAAGTGGTTCCATCAAGTTTTCCTGCTTCATATATCAGTGTTGGTGCATATTATTTCTTATTTTAAAATGTGGGGCCAAATTCCCTTAAAATAATCCTACTGAAGAATAGTAAGCAGAAGCAATGTGTTCTCTTATGTATCATATATGCAAAAAAATTAACGTGAAATCATAGACCCATTTGAAATGAGACAACCTGATTTTTTATACTAAACAATAATGACATAATTGTTACTCTTTTAAAAATAAGTAGAAGATTTACAGCAAAAATGCTTGCAGAGAAATTATGAAAAGTAGTTCAAGTTTTTGACTATTGGGGAAAATAGAAGCCCTTGGTTGAGAGAATAAATATGTAGGAAAGCGGGTGTACAAACAAGTTACATTTTGAATTGTATGCATTTTATTCAGAACAGAATAACAGTTTTACAGATAAAGCAAATTCAAATAAAAATAAAATACAGAAACACTAGTATATACCATCCATATTTATTCCATTCTAGTATTAGACATATTAATTGATTTATTTTAAATTAATTTAAATGCATTTGTTTTTATTTTATCATGGTAAGAACATTTAACTCAAGATCTACACTCTTAATACATTTTTAAGTGTACAATACATTAATAACAATACGTATAATAATGTACCACAGATCCCTAGAATTTATTCATCTGGCTTAACTGAATCCCTATGCCAGTTGGTTAGTAACTCCCCATTCTCTCCACCCCCTGCCTCTGACAATTTATTTTAACATCTAGGTTCATTTGCCTGAAATCAGTATTAGCAAATAGAATACTTATTTAGATTTGTACTTGTCATATGTAACTAATTATTTTTAAGTTATGAAGGGCAAGAGGAAAGATATCTGAAACCAGAGACTAGCTCTTTTCTCCCCCTTTTCTGTGCTGTATGAAGTGGCCTCCCCTGGGCCCAGCGCTGCTCCGGCCACAGGGAGCCCACGCGCAGCAAGGAGAAGGCTTGGGGGGGGGCAGGCCGCAGAGGCAGGAAGGCACAGGGTTCGCACTCTAACTCTGCCTAACAGGTCGTGTATTTATTTTCTTGCTCAACAATTTCATTTCTAATGGCAATGACTTGATATTCCAACTGTTTCAGTTGATCAGCTTTTTCTTGCCTACTTAGATTCAAATCTTGGATCTTCTTTTCTAAATCTAAAAAAAAAATAAGTAAATAAAGTGAATGATGTATTTCCATTTGATAGATTCTTCCTGGATGCCCGTGTGATACCTAACACAGGGTTTTCTGTCTCTTAAAGATATATTTAGTTTTATGTTTTGACTCAGTAGATAAAACATTTATTTTAATCAGACTTCCCAAGATTTTCATATAAATTGGAGCAGATAAATTGATATTCTTGCCTAAAAAGATTTTATTTTTTAAAAAGATTTTATTTATTTATTTTTAGAGAGAGGGGAAGGGAGGGAGACAGAGAGGGAGAGAAACATCAATGTGTGGTTGCCTCTCATGTGGCCCTCACTGGGGACCTGGCCTGCAACCCAGGCATGTGCCCTGAGTGGGAATCGAACCGGGACCCTTTGGTTCCCAGCCCGCATTCAATCCACTGAGCTACACCAGCCAGGACGCCTAAAAATATTTTATATCTAAAGGCATTTACTAAGGCATCTATAGCTAGTTAGAATTTAGTAGAAATGAAGAGACAGGTACCAAGCCTTGATTGGATCTGGTGAAGTGCTATATTTCCAAAGGTTTGTTCTTTCTATTTTAAGTTTACTTTTTAACATGTGTTTTTCACTTCAGGGTTTCCCAATCTTTCAGTAAAAAGGACTGACATTTTCAGTTCATTCTCCTCTGCTAATACTGAAGTCCTTGTAGAGTGAGAGCGAAGTGGTGCCTTTCCCGGCTTCACTCCCATCCATCCACCATCCATCTATCCATTCTTCAATTCACAAATATCTGGGAATTCTATTAAACCGTACGAAGGAGCCCTCCGAGCAGTGGATGGGAGAGGTACGATGAGCTGCAGTGAACAGTGAGGTGGCTTTTAGAAAAGAAACTGGCTTCAGGTTGAAGTGGGACCTCTGAGGAAAGGAAGGCCTGCTTAGACCACACCTGGACGCTCAGTTGGTTTGGGGTAACCGTGATACTAGCACACGGCGTGTGTTTAGAGGAAAGAACCAGATTGTGAAGAAATCTGAAACTGTCCTGTGAACAAAAATTGAATTAACTGCTGAGTTTCATATAAATGAGAGAAGATCTGGGGCATGTGGAATAGCTATTTTTAAGTACCTGAGGGCCAGAAAAGCGGAGTAAGTGTGTGCAGTTTTTTGTTGTTGTTTTGGCTATTATTATTATTAGTAGTAGTATTTGGTCAGTTCGAGGAAATAGAATGAAACCAGCAGATGAAAGCTCCGTGAAGATTTTGTTTGAATAGGAAGAGCGTTCTAGCAGTCCTAGCTGTTCAAAGATTAAAGAGCTGCCGTGGAAGGTGGTGAGCATTTTGTCACTAGAAACTTTCAAATACAGGTCATTTGGGATTGAAAAGGGGATTCAGGATTGGAAGTATGTTTCTAAAAAAAAGACAAGACCCCTATGTTTCTACTACATAAGTTAACCAGATTGTGCTGGTTAATTTTTATTTATTTTTAATTTTTTTTACAGGCTTAATTCACTTTATTTTTCTTATATAAAATCACGTGGCGGCCACAGCAGGAGCCTGGGTCCTCTGCACAGACACTCTGGTGTGAGCTGTACAAGTAAGTGGTCAGTGAATCCCTGACAGGGAGACTTGGTGAACGCGGTCTCTTTCCAGAGCTTCGCCCCACGAGACCCATTCTCTGCCCTGCTGTGTGTCCTGGAAAGCTAGCCTTCGTGGATGATATCACCTGGCTCCCTGACCTCTGGTTGTTCTTCACTGCCTGGTGCTGGGAAGTGGTGGGAGGAGGGGGGAGCCAGCCAACACTGCCCTGTTGAGCAGCAGGTTCTGTCAGTTCTTATCTCAGCTCCAGCTCCTGCAGGTGGGCCTCCTCCACGCCAGCATTCACAGGCCAGCTGTCCCTGCTCCCGCAGGCTTCTCACGACCGCTGTCACCCGGAACCTCTGGACTCTGGTTTGTGCCCTTTAATTCCTGTGTGTTCTCGGTAGTCTCTCCCATCAAGAAGTGGAGGCTATTTATCCTTCCCCCCAAAGCTAATGGCTTTGCAAATTATTTTCGACCAATAGAAAGTGGAAGAAATGATGTTGCAGGGCCTCAAGAGCCTCAGAGCTTCTGTGCTTATTCTCACAGAACCCTCAAGCAAACATGCTGCAAAGCAGCCTGGGGTGAAAGACCCCACAGAGAGAGAGGTCCGGCTTCTCAGCCAAGCTGACCCGCCACCGAATGCAGCTACTTGGATAGGTAACTGGGACAGCTGTTTATACACACATGACCCAGAATTACATCCAAGTGTCCTCTCAATTTCATTCTGGGACCCTGACTGACAAAGCTCTGTGGAGGGTTCCTGGCTGCAGACTGGGTCCCACTCTCGATTTTCTTAACTTTGATTCTGCCAAGGTAAGTAAGGGCTGTTTTCTAGGATTCCACACACATTTTTTCCTAACAGCTTGGAACAGAGAGCAGCTCTTGTGGTTCAGCCACTTTGCAAGTGGCAGAGTCAAGAAGATGGCCAAACCAATGTCTGTTTTTCCTATTTGTTGAGTTGTGAAAACAGCCTTAACATGAAAAGAGGAAAAGTGGAATGTGTTATCTGAGACCTCTCTGAGGAGAAGTCCCCAAACTTAAACTTCGCTCCCAACCTAACTCAAGGCTGTGACAGCTTTAGTCTCTGGGGAGAAGGGGAAACAATTCAGACCTTGACATAAAATATACAGAAAATACTGTCCCTGTGGTTTTGCTCTTATAGAAAGGATCCAGGTCTGAGAATAATGGAAACTGATTTTCATGGTATTGCCTATGTAGCCAAGTATAAGGTTAAAAAACAAAAATATTATGTCTGCCCTTTTTCATCTTTCCTAGTATCTCCTTTTTAAAATTATTAGGAAAAAATATTGACAATGAAAAAAAAATCCACAAGCTAACTACTTTTAAACAACTTTATAAATGTAAAAAGTATGTTTCCTCTTCACTCTCTCCCTCCCCAGAGATAATTAGTGTTGACCATTGGTATGTATCTTTCTTTGTGTGGGCCCACGCTAATGTTGCATTTTCATGTCACGCTGATGATATGAGTGGTTGTAAGGCCAAAGACTCACTTCATAACAAAGAAGCATTTGTAAGTGAGGAATTTGGGTTATTTTAAAATTTTCAGTTACTTATATTACAAAGGAATATGATTATTTTATAATTTTGGGAGAGAATACATACAACCAAAAGTAAACCTAGACACTCATCATTTGATATTTCTTGTTGATTTGGAGGTAGTTAAGGAGGACATGGGATGGCCCAGAAAAATCATGAGTATCAGTTGTGTGAAGCGAAAACCCAGTGAACGTTCTGATTGTACGCATTCTATGTGCACACACTTTGTGTGCGTTAACGTCTCCATTTTGATAAAAATCCTTGTCCAGAATATGATTCCATCTGGATTGCTATCCACAGACCTAGCTCAGAGACAGATCACACTGTCTCCAACAGAGTGATTCGCAGGAGGGAGAAAATAAGCAGCATAGGTCACACCAGGGTTTCTCAGCCTCAGTACCATTGACACTTTGGGCAGAATAATCGTTTGTCCTGCGGAGGGGGCAGATATCCTGTGCAGGACAGTTTAGCAACACCCCTGGCCTCCAGTCACTAGATGCTAATAGTGCCCCCTAGTTGTAACAAGCAGAAATGTCTTCGGTTGTTTTTGTCCCCAGGGGAGGGAATAAAATCACCCCTGGGTGAGAACCACTGGGTTAAGAAAAGGGTGTTTCAAGGTGATCAAAGGTAAATCTCAGTTTGTTCTGATTAACACAGAGTGAATGCTAATTAATACCCTTTTAAGGAAAACCATGCAAAAGGCCCATTACTTTGCAGTCCCCAACGTACAAATCCAATTCCTCCTTCTTTCTCCTCAGTGGACTCATGTGGTTAAACTTTGTCCATGATAAATTGAAATTCTACCTCCTGATGGAGGATGACGGTGTTATTGTCAAACTGATGAAGTGAGTAAAAGAGTAGATAAAGCTACCATAAGATCCAGCAATCTCACTTCTGGCCGTTTATTCAAAGAAAACTAAATCTGTGTCTTGAAGAGACATCTGCACCCCTGTGTTCATTGCAGCATTGATCACAACAAGGTATCGGAACAACCTCCATGTCTGTCAATGGACAGATGGATAAAGAAAATTATGTTTTATATACTATATATAACATACATTATTGTGTTTTATATATATATGTGTATGTATATATATTTCAGCCATTTGCAACAACATGGATAAACCTGGAGGACATTATGCTAAGTGAAATAAGCCAGACAGAAAAAGACAAGTACTATATGATCTCACTCATTAAAAAAAAAAGAGTTTAACTCACAGAAACAGAGTGAAGTGGAACAGAGGCTGCCAGGGCTTGGGGTGGGTGAAATGGGGAGATGCTGTTCAAAGGGTCAGATGAGGAAGTTCTGAGGATCTAATGCACAGTAGGGTGCTGATTACAGTTCATAATATTGTATCATGCATGTAAGTGGATCTTAAGTATTCTCAAAAGTAGCAAAAAGAGCCCTGGCTGGTGTAGCTCAGTGGATTGAGCGCGGGCTGGGAACCAGAGGGTCCCAGTTCGATTCCCCATCAGGGCACATGCCTGGGTTGCGGGCTGTGTCCCCAGTGAGGGCCATGTGAGAGGCAACCGTACATTGCTGTTTCTCTCCCTCTCTGTCTCCCTCCCTTCCCCTCTCTCTAAAATAAATAAAATCTTAAAAAAAAAGTAGCAAAAAGAAAGAAGGAATCATGTGAATTGATAGATGTCTTAATTTAGTTAGGGTAATAATTTCACAATGTACACATCTAGTAAATTGGCACATTACACAGTTTAAATATATACACTTCTATTTGTCAATTATACCTCAGTAAAGCTGGAAAAGAGAAGAGATACCTGTTATTCTTCTTATCTTGTCTGCTGTATCTCCAGCCAATTTCTCTGCTGCATCTTTTAGCTGTTTTACTTTTTCAATTGTTTTCTTTGCCAGTCCTGTTGTGCTTGTCTTATGTTGAAGAATAGCATATTGATTCTTTAGCTCAACAAACTCCTGTAACAGAGCAATACTCTCTTCATCAGAAAATATTTATAAAGCATGTATACATACATGGTATTTGTCTGATACTGTTCATAAAAGGAGTATAAGGAAACCTTAACTCAGTCAATATGCTTGAGTTACTCTGATAGTTCCAACAGGGCTTTTATTTGCATTTTTTTCAGGTTGAAAAAATCTCAGCTTTAGTTAATTAAAAATAAAACTTTGTTACAAAATATCGGTCATTACTCCATTTTAGTGTGACTATTTATGAGGTACTGATTGTTTGTCCTGAACTACACTAAGGTGAGAGATGCAGAGGACAGAATGACGCAGTCCTGCCCCTGACAAATCTCCAGTTGAGGGAACAGATGCAGGACAGAGTGAGCGGTGAAGATTCAGAAGCAGTGAGGATATATTATTATGTTGGCAAAAAGGTGAGAGAGAAATGAGGTAGAAAGGGAAGCAGGAAGGAAAGTAGAAATGTTAGTATGAAGATCTCCCTCAGAATTAGAATGGAAATCTATTGGAAGCTGCCCTGCCTGGTTTCGGAAGCTGTAACCCCCCATGGCTAAGGCTGAGTAAAAGACCTTGGGACCATAAGCCAGTAAGGCGACAAAGCTTATCTTCCTGGCAGGGGTGCTGCCTCTGCCCCCTTTATTTCACCTGCTTGGCCCTGGGGTGGATGACTGGTTAGTCAGTGACAGTAAGATTCCTCAAGGGAGGGATGACCTAAAACAGGCACATTTGCGAAGGGGCCATCAGGGAAGGATTTGGGGGACTATATAAAAACGGGGTGATGGATCCTCACCCCTTGGCTTTGACATAACCTGAGTCCTCATTCTATCTGTAAGAAGTCTCCTAATCTCTTGGCTGCCTTGCTTCCCCCCTGCCTGACTTAAGCCTGAAACAATGCTGGAGGGTGGTGAGCCCTGGGGTGAATGTTGAAGCCCTGAGCAGGAGTGGGTGGTTCCCTGGGGCAATCAGGCCTAAGACAGAATGCATAAAATCCTGTGAAACCTGCTTTGCTAAGAATTCCCTCAATTTTCTGATAAGGGTCCAAACATGAAATGAGTTTGTTTTCAAAGTTTTATGGCCCTTTAGCTAGCTGACCCTCACTCAGAATAAGCCCTCATAGTTCTTTGAATGTTATCTATTGTTTGATTGATGAGCTTCACCTGTGTTCCTGTGCAAATTGAACCCAATAAAAGCCCATTGAGGAACAGGCTCAAGGCCGTTCTCCTTTGAGAGATCAGCCATCTTTCCTCCCCAAGCAGATCATGTCTCGGTAGGCTTATTCTCATCCATGGCAGATGAGGGCGCTCAGCAGGCAGAGTCCGCCCACAGAAATTTTGGTGTCAGTCTGTGTGGTTGATAACTTTGGGTGTTAAATAGAGGAATAAAGGCCAGACCTTTATGGAATATGGAAGAGGAAGAGGGTGGTGGACAGGGAACACTTTACTAACCTCTGTTCCATAGAAAATGTTCTCAACTTCCACATCAGTGGAAACTTTACCCAGCACATTAGGGATTAAAAACAAGATAATAGGTCAATTGTAAAAACACTTTAACATTTTTATTTTGTTTAAGCTACCATATTAATGCTACTAACCAGAGATATTCTGCTAAGTAAATGAATTACTAAATTCTTTCAGCAATCTAAATTAACGGTGAGAGTTTTGGCCAAGATGGAGGTGTAAATAGAAACCCTTCACTTACTCGTACAACCAAAAGGAGGATAACAACCAATCTAAAATCAATAAACAACCAGAAGCACCAGAAAATCAAACTGCAGGGAACTCTGACAATCAAGGAATTAAAGAACAGTCAACCAGACCAACCAGACCACTAAGAACCCGCCACAAGGTGGCAGACTGCAAGGGCAGGGCCAGCTGAGAGAAACCTTGTGAGGTGGGGACTGTGTAGGTGGGGCTGGCTCAACAGGAAACTGAGACTCAGAGCTGACTGTGGACTATGGCAGGGGTGGCCGCAGTGGGAGAAACTCTCAGTCTCACATGAGGGTTCTTTGGAAAGTGGGCTAGAGCGGAGCAGGCGAGCTGCATTGTTCCCTCTCGGGCCCCTGCCCTACAGGCAGCCTTGCAACACAGCAAGGAGGGTTGCCCTGCCCTGGTGAATACCTAAGGCCTCGCCCCCTTACAACTTAACAGGCACATGGAGACAAAGAAATATGGCCCAAATGAAAGAACAGAGCAAAACTCCAGAAAGAGAGCTAAGCAATGAGGAGATAGCTAACCTGTCTGATGGAGAGTTCAAAGCCCTGGTAATCAAAATGCTCACAGAACTGCTTGAGCTTGGTTGCAAAATGAAAGAGCAAATGGGAAATACCCGAAATGAAATAAAGCAAAATATTCAGGGAACCAACAGTGACAGGAAGGAAACCAGGACTCAAATCAATGATTTGGAATGAAAGGAAGAAGTAATCATACAACTGGAACAGAATGAAGAAGCAAGAATTCAAGAAAATGAGGAGAGGCTTAGGAACCTCTAGGACAGCTTTAAATGTTCCAATGTCTGAATTATAGGGGTGCCATAAGGAGAAGAACAAGAGAAAGAAATAAAAAACTTATTTGGACAAATAATGAAGGAAAACTTCCCCAATTTGGTGAAGGAAATAGACTTCCAGGAAGTTCAGGAAGCCCAGAGTTCCAAAGAAGTTGGACCCAAAAAAGAACAAACCAAGGCACATCATCATTAAATTACCCAAGATTAAAGATAAGGAGAGAATATGAAAAGCAGTGAGAGCAAAGGAGATAGTTACCTACAAAGGAATTCCCATAAGGCTATCAGCTGATTTTTCAAAAGAAACCTTACAGGCAAGAAGGGGCTGGAAAGAAGTATTTGAAGTCATGAAAGGCAAGGACCTACGTCCAAGATTACTCTATCCAGCAAAGCTATCATTTAGAATGGAAGGGCAGATAAAGTGCTTCCCAAATAAGGTCAAGTTAAAGGAGTTCATCATCACCAAGCTCTTATTATATGAAATGTTAAAGGGACTTATCTAAGAAAAAGAAGAAGATAAAAAACTATGAATAGTAAAACAACAACACACTCACGACTATCAACAAATGAACCAAAAAAAAAAAAAAAAGAAAAGAAAAACAATGAAAACAAAAACTAAGCAAACAACTAGAACAGGAACAGAAGCAGAGAAATGGAGATCACAGGGAGGGTTTTCAGTGGGGAGGCGGGGAAGGATGGGGGAGAATAAGAAGCATAATTGGTGGGCATAAAATAGATGGAGAAAGGTCAAAAAATGGTATAGGAAACAGAGAATTCAAAGAACTTATATGTACAACCCATGGACATGAACTAAGGGGGGGATGCTGGAGGGTTGGAGGGTTCAGGGCAGAGGGGGCATAAAGGGGGAAAATTGGGAAAACTGTAAGAGCATAATCAATAAAGTATGCTTAAAAATAAATTAATGGGCCACTTTCCACAACTGTTTAACTAACTCACTCTGATTTTTGTAACTTCATTTATTCTCTGGCAGGTGACTTTTACTTCTTGTTATCCTTATATGTTATATGATTTAATTAAAGGGCAAATACAGTGATAGACTGTGAGAGTTTGGAAGTTCGGGAAAGATTTGACTAGATCACTAGGAACACGAGCGTGAGTAGATGGGGTGTAAACACTCTGGCATACTTAGTCCAGAGGACTTCTGCCTTCCCCAGAAGCAGCTCTCCCCGGCTTCATGCCCATGGGGATCCCCTACGAACATACACCACTGAGCATGGACCAGCACCACAGGAAATACTGAGAAATGGCACAAAAATCTGGGGTTAGAGGATTAGCTTTCAAAGAGCATGATTTGCTCTCAGTGACAGTGGTAGGACTAATGACCTCTTCAAGGCCCCCAGCCTGGCCTTGGGCTGATTCAGCCTGAGCTTCTGCAAGGGTGGCTCTCTCTTGATTCCTTTGCAACTTGATCCGCAGCCGGGAGACTTTGTCCTCCAGGGCTGACTGCTGCTCTGCTATGTCCAATTCATTCTTAGTCTCCTTAGCTTGATTTTCAATCTGTTGTCGATTTAAAGACCAGAGAGGAGAAAGTCTCTTTATGTAACAAGAAACAAACAAGAAAATAAATGATGTAATTACCCCTCAGAAAAGAAACTAGGTGTAAAGGGAAGGAATCTCATCCCTTGATTTCTCTGTTCCATTTACAAAAGAAAAATGTTATGATAAAATATTTCAGACATAGAGAAGGGTCAAAAGAAAATATGATACACACCCACATGCCCATCGGCCAGTTTAAGAATTAAGCATGGCCAACGAGCTGAGTTCCTCAATGTACCGCCCCCCATCTGGCCTCCTCTCTCCCCCTAAAGGCAGCCACTACCCTGAGTCTGACACTTGTCACTCCATGTTCTTCTGTATGCTTTTCACTGTGTCCCTATGCAGTGTTCCTGATGAAATACAGTGTTCCCTGCTTCTATCTTTGTACAAATATATCATTATCTTATTCTATTTTTTTTCTAATTATTTTCCTGTTGATGCAGGTGGCTTCTAATTTTTCTTCTTACAAATATGAATGATGCCATTTGTCATAGCTAGAGGTCCTATTTATTTCTCAAATCTAAATTGTCACTTGTTATCTCTTGTCTCTTACTTTTTAATCGTAATGTTTTTTTTATTTTCTTAAGCAGAGTATATGTTCTTACTTTGTATTCAATATACAATAATAGAAATCGCTGCAGTCTGTTACATTTTGCTTCTGTTGTTTTCTGTCTTGTTTAAGGCAATTTGTTTCCTTATATGTTTTGGGCAAATTCTTTGAGGCTTAGTTTTAGGGTGGATTTCTTTGGAAGGGATTTTCTGTCTGTCTCTGTCAGGCATCTGAGGACACTACCAAGCCAGGACCACTTTAAATGATATTTTTAGCTTTGGGTTTTTGGTGCCACCTAGGTAGGTATGAATCCTAGCCCCTAGTATGAGATCTAGCTTGTGGTTAGCAGTTCTTAGTGAAGACTTCCCCCTCCACCTGAGGCAAGAGGCACACATCCCTCTCTTTCTCTCTGTCTGTCTCTCTCTGTCTGTCTCTGTGTGTGTGTGTGTGTGTGTGTGTGTGTCATGGTTTAACATTTCACTGAAGATTTTGCCTTCGATGTCCCACCTCCATATAGGGTCTCATCCTCTGCTTGCTTCATTTTCTGTCTGTTATGCACAGTGGCCATTAAACTAACAGCTCCAATACAGCCGATGCCCTTTGCCTCAGGGTCATGCTTAACTACCTTTCTGGATTCATGCTTTCCTGTCTTTTCTGGTATCTGAGCATTTCCTGTTTCTTACTAATTCGTCTATGCATTTAAAAAAAATTAAATGTCCCGTCTAACATTTTGACTTTTATTTTCCTGCTAGGAGGGTTCGTTGGGGGTACTGGTCCACCACATTTTTAGAAATTGAAGTCCCTCCCTGTGTCCTTGAGCATATGTCAGAGTTTTTCTAGAGCAGGAATCTGTAACTTTTTTTGTAAAGGGTCAGATAGTAAATATTTTACACATTCTAATTCATAAAGTCTCCATTGCGACTATTCAACTCTGTGTCATTGCAGCATGAAAATAGCCATAGACAATATGTGGCTGAATTCCAATAAAACTGTGACTTTAGAGACAGAAACAGTCACGGTGTGCCTATTTGGCCCAGGGGCTATATTCCAGAGAATATGCCCAGAAGGAAGAAAACCTGGAAGCCTTAATTCTTTTGCTCCCCTATGTATGCAGCCCCTTCAATTTCCTGGTATACTTCTTCCTGTTCTGCTGCTCTCTGCTTCTCTTCAAGATGCATGCATCTGGAGCTATAAAACACAGCTGAGTGATTTGCGATCTGTGGGGAAGCGGATGAGCTAGGATGGAGCTTGGAGAAAGAGACTTCACACACCCTGGGATGAGGTCCTGTCCTGTCCTTCGGCTGTCAGGCCTCCTCGCCTGGATCCATCGCGTGTGTTACACTGTGGTCTTGCTCCCTTCAAACTCTGGGTGTAACTCTTTCTTTTAGGTAGGATATTCTTTCAGTCTTAGGATACTCAGATGAGATTTTACGCACATTTAGTTACAAACACCTGGCAACAATTAACTTCATTTCTTTGGTTTGTGAGCTTTAAAGAGTCTTATTACTCTCCCTGGTATCAAAAGGGGTCAACTCTGACCTCAGATCTACTTTTAATCATCTGTGTGGCCTTAGGCAAGTCACTTAACCTCCCTGAGTCTCAGTTTTCTCATTTATAAGCTGCGGTAGCACGTGTTTTATCCCCAGGATTGGTCAACAATGATAAGAAATGATGCTGGGAGAGCTCATTTTATTCTTACAATAATCCCACCAGACAGGTAAAGCAAGCATGACATTGGCATGTGCAAAAACTGGGCTGTTTCCATACTGAAAACCAACTTCAGGTTAGCTTCAAAGAAAAGAGAGGAATACCTGCAGGACATTCTCTTTTATTTTTGTTATCTCGGCAGTCAGCTGTGTGGTGGTAGAATTTGCCCATCCATGAGTGACTTGAACTTGTTGCAACTTATTCAACGTTTTGTCAAGATTTGATAGAACATTTGCTGCTTTTCTAAGGTAAAATATTAACACATCAGATTAGATAAATATGCAATTATTCATTTATTTCACCTTGAGAACTCATTTGACTCAACCAAAAAATTCACTGAATTATTTATAAAGTTAAAACTCTTAAGTTAGACAAAGTGCTGAAGTCTTCATTTTGAGAAACAGGCATATTAAATGCCAATAAAAACACACATCTATGCATGTACAGAAAAGGTTTCACCAGATACGGACATCAAGGATACAGGTCTCATGTCTTCTTAATTTGTCATAAGCAGAGAGGCTGGGGGGATATAACTGCAAAGCTTTGAACAAACAGCTATCCTCAGCCAATTCCAGTTCTGTAATTTCTCAAACTTAAGCAACAGTTTCTGAATCTTCATCAGAATGGAGGTGAGAAAGTCAAGAGGCTCCACAGAGAGCAAAGAGAGAACTAAAGGCTCTGCATTTTCAGGCTGTGTTTATACAGGTTTATTTAAGCTTCACTGACATTCCAGCTGCCCAGGGGCCCAGTCAGAGGTTAAAATCACAAGCATTCCAAGTGATAGGCGATTTTATAGAAATGAGCTCACCTCAAGTCAACATTCACCAGCTATTTAGATTTATGGGCTCACAACCACCTTTGGAAGAATGCACCAAGTAAGTGAAATATCAGAACAACTTTGCAGAAGAATAATTAGAAATGCTCGTACGCAGAGCAAACTAGCTAAATTGTAAAACTTTCCCTTCCTTATCCAACCCAACCTCTCTCCTCCCAGTGGTAATCTCTCTCTTAAAAAATAAAAAGAAAAGACTACTTTTAAGAGCAGTTTTAGGTTTGTAGCAAAATTGAGAGGAAGGTACAGAGATTTCCTGCTGACCCTATTAATGTTCCTCTTTTAAACATTAAGATACAAAAAAGGGGTTGGCCTTACAGCTGAGTCTGGCGCACTTAATTTATAGAAGTGGATCATGAGACAGTGAGGGCAGCTCAGGTCTCTAGTCTGCAGGGCATCCGGATGGCGGTAGATGCTGGTGATGTTGTCACCATCCAACCAACCCTCTGACCCTGACACACAGAAAACAGCAAGATAACTTTTCCTTTTTGCTTGGCTGAGTCAACGTCATATCTTTTTATTATAATCTTCTTTTACATTTAGATATTCAAAGTACTGCTTATTATTATAAATTTAGAAGTACCCAAAACTAGGTAGACAAGAAGGGAAAAATGCTCTGATATTCCCACCACATGTTAAAAGATTGGCATATAATGAGCACGTGGCATTTATTGGTGTTTATTGTTATGAAGAGGTAACAGACTGCTGGAAAGGCCTTTGCATCTAAGGAAAATGGGAAGCAAGGATCCTCACACACTGCCTCCCGATCTCGCAGCTTCCCTGGGCCCCTTTACAGAGAGCTTAGCCCTCAGTTTGGGCACCAAATTATTGGAAGGTAATTTCATTTGAATGTTACAGATTTGTAGGCAAATATTTTTTACATGACCTTTTAGCAGCTGGCCCATTTGAGCAAGATGAGAATATTAGTATGGTACTTACTCAGCTGCTTTTGCCTTCACCAAGATCTTCTGTACTTCATCTGCTGCTTTATTTAGCTTGTCCTCATCTGTCCTGTAGTCCTCACTGAGTTGCATAAGTTTCTGTATTTTGTCAAGTTCACGGGTTAGGTTTTGTGATGTTATTGGCAGGTGGATGTCAAGTACATGATTTGCAACCTTTTCTATGTCCTCTGGAGGCACATTTTCCTCTTAAATAAAAAGGTGGGTTTTAGTCATTATATCTCCTTATCAAATCCTGTATCTTTTAAGTATAGCAATGATGAACTCTAAGTCAACCACACTTGCATTTGATTATGTGTCCCTAGAATAGATTGTATATGTCCCATAGATTCTTCTTCACACTTCATTTTCCCTTTGGTCAGAAAGAAACACTGCTAGTGTAGCGATGAATACATGCTGCATAAATGCTTGTTAGAAAAGTTAAAAAAAGCCACCGAATTCGAATATTGCTTATATTCTCCAAACTGTCCTAGCAAAAATTGATTATTATAATCACAGAATCAAAAGTGTTTAAAATGTTTAGATGCCTGTCACTAAGATTCAAACACAATGAATGAGACAGTGGAGAAGCATTGGGTTTGGACCCAACAAAACTTGATTCTAATCCTCCATGGCATTTAGAAGACTCACAATTTTTGCTCATTTGCATAATTGGGTACTTATATCTGATGCCATTACTCAAAGGCCTGTTTTGGAAAGGGAATGTGACAATACAGAGTAAAGGAAATGTGAATAACATATCATAAAGAAACTGTTATAGGACTTCTGGCCAAGATGGAGGTGTAGCAAGATAGGCTTTGCTTCCTCACACAACCAAAAAGAGGATAACAACCAACTTAAATACAGAAACCAACCAGAACTGCCATAAAATTTAACTGTATGGGAGTCTGACAACCAAGGAGTTAAAGAAGAAGCATTCATCTAGACTGGTGGGAGGGGTGGAGATGAGCAGCCGGGATGGAGAGGACCAGTGGCAAGGCGGCAGATGGTGGACTGGGTGGTCAGATATTTGCATTCTGATAAACCAGGAGGAACAACTGGGGAGTGAGACAGACCACAAAACCCAGGGTTCCAACAAGGGAAACTAAAGCCTTAAAACCTCTGGTTGTAAGAACCTTTGGTTGTGAAAATCTTTGGAGGTTGTGATGGTGGGGGAAACTGCCAGTCTCACAGGAGAGTCTGTTGGAGGAGCCCACAGGGTCCTAGAACATACACAAACCCACTTACCTGGGAATAAGCACCAGAAAAGCCCAATTCGCTTGTGGTTAGTGCAGGAAGTGACTGAAAGTGGGCGAGAGCTGAGTAAGTGGCATTATTCCCTCTCTGACCCCTCTCCCACATACAGCACCACAACACAGCAAAGTGGGGTACCCAACCCTGGCAAGTACCTAAGTCTCCTCACCTTACAACATAACAGGAGTGGCGAGTCAAAGAAATGTGACCCAAATGAAAGAACAGATCAAAACTCCAGGAGAAGAACTTAATGATGAGGAGATAGCCAACCTATCAGATGCAGAGTTCAAAATACTGGTAATCAGGATGCTCACAGAAATGACAGTATGAGCACAAAATAAAGGAAGAAGTGAAAGCTATACAAAGTGAAATAAAGCAAAATATACAGGGAACCAACAGTGAAGGGAAGGAAACTGGGACTCATATCAACAATTTGAAACAAAAGGAAGAAATAAACATTCAACTGGAACAGAATGAAGAAGCATGAATTCAAGAAAATGAGGAGAGCCTTAGGAACCTCCGGGACAACTTTACATGTCCCAACATCTGAATCATAGAGGTGCTAGATGGAAAAGAGGAAGAGTAAGAAATTGAAAGCTTATTTGAAAAAATAATGAAGGAAAATTTAATTAGCTTTAATGAAGGAATAGACGTGCAAGTCCAGGAAGCTCAGAGAGTCCCAAAGAAGCTGGACCCAAGGAAGCACATACCAAGGCACATCATAACCACATTATCCAAGATTAAAGATAAGGAGACAATATCAAAAGCAGCAAGAGAAAAGGGGACAGTTATGTACAAAGGAGTTCCCATAAGACTATCAGCTGATTTCTCAAAAGAAACCTTGCAGACAAGAAAGGTCTGGCAAGAAAAATTCAAAGTCATGAAAAGGAAGGACCTACATTCAAAATTACTCTATCTAGCAAAGCTTTCATTTAGAGTGGAAGGGCAGATAAAGTGCTTCCCAGATAAGGTAAAGTTAAATGAGTTCATCATCACCCAGCCCTTATTATATGAAATGTTAAAGGGACTTATCTAAGAAAAAGAAGAAGATCAAAATTATGAACAGTAAAATGACAAACTCACAACTATCAACAACTGAAACTAAACAAACAAACAAAAAAAACTAAGCAAAAAACTGGTACAGGATCAGAATCAGAAATGGAAATCACGTGGAGGGTTGTCAGTGGGGTGGTGATAGAGGTAGAATGGGGGAAAAGGTACAGGGAATAAGAAGCATAAATGGTAGGTACAAAATAGACAGGGGGAGGTTAAGAACAGTATAGGAAATGGAAAAGCCAAAGAACTTATGTGTATGACCATGGACATGAACTAAGGGGAGAGGAATGCTGGAGGGAGGGAGAGTACAGGGCAGAGTGGGATAAAGGGGAGGAAAAAAAATGGGACAACTATAATAGCATAATCAATAAAATATACTTAAAAAAGAACTGTTATATACATCTATGCTCTACTTTTTCAGAAGAATAAAACTGGCCCTCTTTGAGAACTAAGGTGGAAGGTGGATTGTTAGTGTTTGGAGTAACAATTCTTTGTCACTGTCCGGCTCCTTACTGAGGCACAAAGGGGATAGTTGGAGAATAATCAGACACAGATCTGATCCTCAAGGGGTTTGCTATCAGTGGGAAAGTATAAGTCATTCCACATAAAAACTGATCATGTAAGAGCAGAAGAGATGAATAAAAGACAAAATGATGTGGGATCCAGAGGGAGGCGGAAATACTTCAGGAAGAATTTGGAAAAGACATTTAAACCCGGCCTTGGAGGGCAGCACAGACGAAACTTGTGAAGACGTGGGGAGAGGGAAGGGATGAAAGGCATTCTAAGATGAGGGAACTGCAGAAGGGAAAGCTCACAAGAAACAGTTCACAGTTCACTCTTGGTGGGAGAGTGGGGTGTCTAAAATTGGGGAAGTGGAATTTTAGAAATGCTGGGAGCAGATCGCAAAAGTCCCAGAAGTAACTTGGACTTTGATCAGGAGGCAGTGGGAGCCAGAGATGGTTTTTTGCATTTTAGCAGCATGACATAAGTTTATATCCTTTTTGTAATCATTTTTTCTTTAGCTATTTGTTTTCTATAAAAAGAATATTTTACTTCCTGTAATATTTTTAGAAAACTGTGATATGCATTTTTATGAATATGTTAAAACCATATTTTAAATGCAATCAGGGAGTTGGTACTTTAAAATAGTAATTCTCTTTGTAAAAATATTCTAACAAAACATGATTTAAGCTTAACCACATATTCAGTCATCAAACATTTATTGGCATTTATTATGAGATCATAAGTTCAAATTTTTTATATGGGACTTTCAGGAGAAATGACACATAATTTAGTTCATAAGGAATTCAGATCACAAGGAAAATATTAAAATGGTCAGAGGAGAACTGAATAGTGGGGCCACCATACGATCTAATGATGGCTTTATTTGGGCCTTATTGCACGGAAAAGATAGAAATGAGGGGTGAAAGGCACTGCTTTCTGGTGACCCAGGGTCTGGGGATCCTGACCAGAGAATTTTCTTTTGTAGAATAGGATTTTCCTTTTTGCCTAGTCTAATTTTTGCTATAACAATCTGGACACAATTTTTTTTTCAATTCTTTAGGTTAATTAAAGTAAAAATTTTATTAGAAATTTATTCAGTAGCAATGAGAAATAGGACTAATACGGGAATAAACTCTATGACCCAGTGAACTAGGTGAAGGCAAGAATCTACTTTTTGAACCATTCCCAGGGCTCGGGACCTGTTGCACCATTTTCACACAAGTGGTCTGGCAGTTTTCACTTGTGCCAAGTCAGCTGGTGTGTGCAGAAATAGCTAATGTGTTCCTCCTCCATCCAGTTCCTAACTCATTGAAAATTTGCCTTTAACAGACAAACAAAATGTCCAGTAGGCTGATCCCAGCTCCATTAACTTTTACTGATTAGTTTGGTCATTTTTATTGATCCCGTTTACTGTCTAATTTTTTTCTTACCAAGAAAATCAGGGCTAGAAGCTGCTAATCCAATTTCTGGAATCATTGAGATGGAAAAAATACTTGTTTGGCCACAGGGGACTCTTATAAATACTAAACAGATTAACTTCTGGCCATGATGGAGGCATAGATAGACACACTTTGCCTCCTTGCACAACAAAAAGAGGGAAAACAACAATTTAAAAACAAAAACCAACCAGATCTGTATGGAAGTCCCACAACCAGGAAGTTAAAGAAGACACATTCATCTGAACCGGTAAGTGGGGCGGGGCCGGGTGGAGAGCGCACAGCGAGACCGCGGTTTGTGGAGTGGGGTGGGCAACGCTGCAGCTGCCTGGGGAGGCCTGCAGCTGGTGCACTTGGTGAAACCCGTGGCTGGCCAACCCAGACCCACTGGGGCAAGACTGGTGGACCCAGCGGTCCCTCAGAAGCGTGCAGATAGACTGGGAGAAAAAACTGGGGAGCAAGCAGACCGCGCAACCCACCAATGCAGGGAAATAAAGCCTCAAACCACCGATTGAAAACACCTGTGGGGGTTGAGCTGGCAGCAGGAGGAACTCCCAGCATCAGGAGAGAGTTCACTGGAGAGACCCACAGGGCACAGGCCTGCCCACCCACCCGGGAACCAGCATGGAGGGGCCCAATTTGTTTGTGGGTGTCAGGCAAGGTGACTGGGAGCTGGCAGAGAGCCGAGAAAGTGCCATTGTTCTCTTTCAGGCCCTGCCCCCACAGGTAGCATCACAACACAACTACATGGGTTACCCCACCCTGGTGAACACCTAAGGCTCCGCCCCTTAAAGTAATAGGCACGCCAAGAAAGGGAAGGATGGCCCAAATGAAAGAGCAGATCAAAACTCCAGAAAAAATACAACTAAGCCATGAAGAGATAGTCAACCTATCAGATGCACAATTCAAAACACTGGTAATCTGGATGCTCACAGGATTGGTTGAATTTGGTCAAAATTAGATGAAAATATGAAGAATATGCTAAGAGAAATGAGGGGAAATGTACAGAGAACCAATAGTGATGGGAAGGAAACTGGGACTCAAATCAACGGTGTGGACCAGAAGGAAGAAAAAATGTTCAACCAGAAAAGAATGAAGAAACAAGAATTCAAAAAAATGAGGAGAGACTTAGGAACCTCTGTGACATCTGTACACATCCCAACATCCAGGTCATAGGGGTGCCAGAAGGAGAAGAGGAAGAGCAACCAAATGAAAGTTTATTTGAACAAATAATGAAGGAGAACTTCCACAAGCTGGTGAAGGAGATAGACTTCCAGGAAGTCCAGGAAGCTCAGAGAGTCCCAAAGAAGGTGGACCCAAAGAGGAAAAGAGGAACACACCAAGACACATCATAATTACATTACTCAAGATTAAGAATAAGGAGAGAATCTTAGAAGCAGCAAGAGAAAAGGAGACAGTTACCTACAAAGGAGTTCCCATAAGACTGTTAGCTGATTTCTCAAAAGAGACCTTATAGGCAAGAAGGGGCTGGAGAGAAGTATTCCAAGTCATGAAAGGCAAGAGCCTACATCCAAGATTACTCTATCCAGCAAAACATTCATTTAGAATGGAAGGACAGATAAAGTGCTTCCCAGATAAGGTCAAGTTCAAGGAGTTCATCATCACCCAGCCTTTATTATATGAAATGTTAAAGGGATTTATATAAGACATGGAGGGTTATCAATGGGGGAGTGGGAGGAGGAAGAGGGGGAAAAGGTACAGAGAATAATAGCATAAATGGTAGGTAGAAAACAGACGGGGAGGTTAAGAATAGTATAGGAAACGTAGATGCCAAAGAATTTATGTGTATGACCCATGGACAAGAACTAAAGGGTGGGAAAGTGGGGGGTGAGGGGGCGGTGGTATGCGGGGCGGAGGGGTAATGGGACAACTGTAATAGCATAATCAATAACATAAATTAAAAAAATACTAAACAGATTAATGAAATGATGATTTCACAGAATGTAACAGACATCTCAACTGTCAGTTAATTCATGTGCAGAGTGTTAAATTGTTGAATTTAGAAGATGACTGAAAAACAAAGCCTCTTGAAAATAATTCTCTATAATGTTGTACCCAAAATGCAACGTTTGTGAATAAGACTCCATGTTAATTTCCACTTGTATTATTTGATTTTTATCTTAACTAATAATTCTCTGGAGTTTAAAATAAGCCTCTCCCAAAAGTAGGCATAATAAGGATTAAGTTCATAATTAAAATAATTTATAATAATAATGAATTAAATAGTTCCTTTTGGTCAGTCAGAGAGAGTAATGTGAGACTTGGGAAATAGTCAATAATAGTTAATAATCAATATTTGAGATGTTACCTCACTATGATGTTTGATACACTAACCAAAATTTGGCATACTTGACATCTATACACTATCAACAGAGAAAATTATGGAACCCTAACAAGAGGGAATCTGAGATAGGCATCCTGTTGAACTTTTCCTTTTTTAGAAAAATAATTTTAAACACCAAGTTAATTCTTTTGACTAAATTATAGTATTTATTACTAAATTAACCTCATTTTGGGGGGTACAGAGTTAATATTTTAGGATTATTTCATTAAGAAATTTTAAATCAAGGGGTATATTATGTTCCTAATTTAGGCATGTCATTTCCAATCAATGTAATTTGGAATTGGTTGTGATGTTTGAGTATACATTTTTAAAAATGAAACAAAAACTAGTTCTAATATTAAAAAATTTACCTAACAAAAACTTTTTCAGTGTTTTGATTAAAAGTTTTGTTTTTTCTTCTTCAGATTCACTTTGGTTTTTCATATTCCTCAGATTCTCACTTAACTGTAAGGTACTGTTTTTGGAAACTTCTGCCAGTTTACTTATATTTTTTATCTGGAATAAGAAAAAAAAACAACAATGAAGAAAACGCAAAAACACACAATGATTAGGCATGTTCTGTGATGTTCAATTGCTTAGCTGGACCAAATAAAACTGTCTACAAAATTGAAATAGAAGTGTAGATAAGTAAACAATTTTAAAGCATTTTAAAGGTCTCTTTTAAAAGATATTATTTGTTTTCATTATGATGTTTGCTTAATGATGTAAATTTATCTTTTAAAACATTATTAGTATTAAAAATCATTATTTGAAAATAACATTTGACTTTTCCTGACACAAATTATGTTTTAATGAGACATTAGCATTCCAATATATCAACAATCACATAGAAATTACTTAGAACTACTTACGTAAAGTGGTTATTATGTTGAACAAGTTGAGAGCATTTTCTTTTACATAAGTTAAAACAGTTATTTTCTAAACCTTCCTCAAGTTCGAATAATGCACTTCAGTCGAAAGCCTGAAGGAAAGGATTCCTTCTCCTAAGGAGCAAGTCTGAACGCCGTGCAGGTTGTGGAGGTCAACTCCAAGCGCCCCGTGCGCTTGGCGAAGGAATGACAGGACTGCAAGGCTCACGGCCTAGAAATGTCAATTCTTAAATGCATGGTTTGCGAAGGATCATGGACTTTTTCTCGGGATTCCAACAGAATTGAGGAAAAGAAAAAGCACATAGGCAACAGGACAACATGGCACCCAGCGGAGCTGCGCTGGATGGATGTGACCGAAGCAGGGCTAGTTAGGACCAGACCTGGCCAGGGGGACCTCCCTTATTTCCCCACAAGGAAAGACTGCTTAATTGAGCCATGCATATTTTGTGGGAAAGGGTTTAATTATATCATTGGCAAATAGTAAAACAAAAAGTAAATAGTTACATGATTAAAAATATGTATCTTAATTTTTTGAGTTCCTTGATTCTCTAGAAATTGTAAACTTTAATATAGATAGTAGTTACTAAGACAGTAGATCTTACAAGTTCTCACAAGGAAAAGATGTAACTGTGATGTTAACTAAACTTATTGTGCTAATCATTTAGCAAGATACACATATAGCATGTCATTAGGTTGTATGTCTGTCAATTATATCTCAATATAAAAAAAAGGATAGCAGTGAGTAAGAATACTTAACAGTAAAATGAGAGTTACAGGAATAAATATTCTGGACAGGAAAGTGCCAAATTATACAGATGAAACCTCAGAGGACATTAGTTGATGCCATATTCAAAAAGAAAGAGATTCCTAAATTACTTCACTCCTAAAACATCTTTCTGCAATCCATCCTCTGTCACAATGCACTCCCGAGAATTCTCTCGCAATCTCTCTGGCACTCTTTCCCTTTCTAATCAGTAGGAAAATACCACACCGTTTTATCCCCTTCACAACCCTGCCCCCACCCTTTTCCAGTTCTCCATTCATGTGCTGATTAAACCAGATTCTGCTAATATGCACTACAGGGGCTATCTTTAAAAAGTATAGTTTAATGGGGTTTGTTTAAGTGTGAAATCTCTGTTTTTTGAAAAGGTTCAGTATAGCAGTTTAAAATCACATTAAACAATTAAGGATTGTTTTAACCGCTGGCATGCGAGACCAGAATTTGCGTTTATGTTCACTGCTGTGTTTCCAACATCTAGATAAATGTCTGGCACATAGTAGTGACTCATAAATATTTATTAAAATAATAAAGAATCACATAAGTGAAAAACTATGTAGCAATACAAAATTATGACTATGCATATAAAAAATTTCAACATTTAGTATATGTGTAGGGATAGTCTCCAACTTGGCTAGTCAGAGGCCTGCTCCAGACTTGGATTCTGTGGCATGTGGAGCACCGACGGACACAGGACCAGCTGGGGCTGAGGCCCGTGGGGGCGGGGCTCTCAGAGCAAACTGTTGCTCTGTAGTATTTGTGTGTGTATGTGCATTCTGTGTGTGGGTACACACACATGTATCCTAGGTGGTTCTCACCCCTTTCCTAAGCCTGACCCTCTGTCCTCCTCTCCTCTCTCACTTCTCTGAGACGTTTTATGTACATTTCCTTTTTGTTCAGGAATTGGCTTCTGTTGCATGCAAACAAGAATGATGACTGATATAATATTTAACTTAATGTTGGTTAAAAAAAAGAAACTTAGCACTTTAAGAGGTTTTTCGGAGGTTTTTTTGTGTGTGTGTATTTGTTTTATTTTTTAATCAAAGGCGCTAAGTATAGTCTCAAAAAGGGGCAAGCTGCCCCTGACCACTGTGGCTCAGTTGGTTGAGCATCCTCTTCCAAAGTGAAAGGTCACCATTTCGAATCCCAGTCAGGGCCTACCTGGGTTATGGGTTCAGTCCCAGGTTGGGGTGCATACGGGAGGCAACTGATCAATGTTTCTCTCTTACATCCATGTTTCTCTCCCCTTTCCCCCCTCCCTTCCCCTTCCTCTAAAAATAAA
Source organism: Micronycteris hirsuta (assembly GCA_004026765.1). Taxonomy (NCBI): domain Eukaryota; kingdom Metazoa; phylum Chordata; class Mammalia; order Chiroptera; family Phyllostomidae; genus Micronycteris; species Micronycteris hirsuta. Next base: position 103,227 of record PVJI01002891.1, read on the forward strand.
TAAGAAATTCATTTTTTTAAAGAGTGACCTGGTGAGCACTTCATCTGATTCTCAAGATGAATACTCTGTTGTTCACAAGATGCCTAAAATTATGTTCATCCTTTTAAGGTGATTATAATGTATTAACAACAACAACAAAAAAAAAAACTAAAGAAAACTAGGTAATCAAAAAGTATATTTATCAAATGACCAGAAAAGTAAATGAGATCTTTTCAAATTATTAAAGATTCAATTATAGGTACTTAAATATTAAAACAACTTAAAAGATGTTTTATTGATCATGCTATTATAGTTGTCCCATTTTTTTCTCCCCTTTACTCCCCTCCACACCGTACTCTAAGCCTTCCAGCATTCCCCCCACTTAGTTCATGTCTGTGGGTCATACATTGTAAGTTCTTTGGCTTCTCCATTTCCTATACTATTCTTAACCTCCCCTTGTCTATTTTGTACCTACCATTTATGCTTCTCATTCCTTGTACCTTTTCCCCCATTCTACCCACTCCCCTACCCTGCTGAGAACCCTCCATGTGATCTCCATTTCTCTGATTCTGTTCCTGTTCTAATTGTTTGCTTAGTTTCTTTTTGTTTTTGTTTTTAGGTTCAGTTGTCGATAGTTGTTGAGTTTTACTGTTCATAATTTTGATCTTCTTCTTTTTCTTAGATAAGTCCCTTTAACATTTCATATAATAAGGGATGGGTGATAATGAACTCCTTTAACTTTACCTTGTCTGGGAAGCACTTTATCTGCCCTTCCACTCTAAATGAAAGCTTTGCTAGATAGAGTAATTTTGGATGTAGGTCCTTCCTTTTCATGACTTTGAATACTTCTTTCCAGACCCTCTTGTCTGCAAGGTTTCTTTTGAGAAATCAGCTGATAGTCTTATGGGAACTCCTTTGTATATAACTGTCTCCTTTTCTCTTGCTGCTTTTGATATTGTCTCCTTATCTTTAATCTTGGGTAATGTGATTATGATGTGCCTTGGTGTGTGCTTCCTTGGGTCCAACTTCTTTGGAACTCTCTGAGCTTCCTGGACTTCCTACAAGTCTAATTCCTTTGCCAGATTAGGGAAGTTCTCCTCCGCTATTTTTTCAAATAAGTTTTCAATTTCTTGCTGTTGTTCTTCTCCTTCCAGTAGCCCTATGATTTTGATGTTGGGAACATGTCAAGTTGTCTAGGAGGTTCCTAACGCTCTCCCCATTTTCTTGAATTCTTGTTTCTTTGTTCTGTTCTAGTTGAATGATTATTCCTTCCTTCTACTCTGAATTGTTGTTTTGAGTGCCAGTTTCCTTCCCTTCACTGTTGCTACCCTGTATGTTTTCCTTTATTTCACTTTTCATAGCCTTCTCATTTTCCTTTCTTTTGCAACCATACTCAACCATTTCTGTGAGCATCCTGATTACCAGTGTTTTGAACTCTGCATCTGATGGCTTGACTATTTCTTCATCACTTAGTTCTATTTTTGGATCTTTGATCTGTTCTTTCATTTGGGCCATTTTTTTTGTCTCAATGTGCCTGTTATATACTAAGGGGTGCAGCCTTAGGTATTCACCAGGGTAGGGCAACCCACTTTGCTGCATTGTGGTGTTATGTGTGGGGAGGTGTCAGAGAGGGAACAGTGCTGCTTGTTCAACTCTCAGCAGGTTTTCAGTCACTTCCCCCACAAATTGGGTCAGTCTAGTGCTGATTCCTGGGTGGGTGGGCTCATGCACATTCCAGGACCCCTTGGGTCTCTCCAACAAACTCTTCTGTGAGTTTGGGAGTTTCTCCTGCCACTGCAACCCCCACAGGCTTTCCAGCCAGAGATTTGGAGGCTTTCTTTTCCTGCACTGAAACCCTGGGTTGCACAATCAGTTGTTCCTCCCAGTTTATCTGCACACAAATGTGAGACCACCTGGTCTGCTAGCTGCTGCCTCGTCTATCTGGTCCTCCAGCTGCTGCCTTGCCGTGCATCCACTCTGCCTCAGCTGCCCATCTCCACCCCTCCTACCAGTCTGAATGAATGTTTCTTCTGGTACTTCTTGGTTGTCGGATTTCCATACAGTTTGATTTTCTGGCAGCTCTGGTTATTTTTTGTTTTCAAATTTGTTGTTGTCCTTCTTTTGGTTGTACGAGGAGGCAAAATGTATCTTTCTACACCTCCATGTCGGCCAGAAGTCTAAACTTTATAGACACAGTTGATCTAGCCAAATGGAGGTCAGGGTAAACACAGCTTTCCTACTTGCACAGCCACAGCAAAAATATAATTACATTACAAAACAAATACCATCCAGAATCATAAAATCCACCTGTATGGAAGTCCAACAACAAGGAATTAAAGAAGTCACATTCAGCCCTGGCTGGTGTGGCTCAGTGGATTGAGCACCGACCTGCAAGCTGAAGGGTTGCTGGTTTGATTCCCAGTCAGGACACATGCCTGGGTTGCAGGCCAGGTCCCCAGTAGGGGGCACATGAGAGGCAACCACACATTGATGCTTTTCTCTCTTTCTCCTTCCTTACTCCTCTGTCTAGAAATAAACAAATAAAATCTTTAAAAAAATTCACATTTATCTAGATGGGGAGGAAGGCGGAGATGTGGAGATGCGCAGAGAGGCATGGCAGTGCAGAGACATGGAATGGGTGGTCACACACCCAGCTATGGTAGATAAAAATTGGGAGGAATACCTTTGGACTATGGGATCTCAGCACCACACCAGAACACTGAGCCCAGGGTTCCAGGGCCAGGAAGATAAGTCCCCATAACTGCTGGCTGAAAAAACTATTGGCGGTTGGGGTGGCAAAAGAAGCTACAAGAGTCTCAGGAGTCTCCTCTTAAAGGCTCTGCAACAAACTTAGGACTTACGCAGACTCACTGCTCTGGGCTTCAGCACTGGGGCAGCAGCTGGAAGGGCACCAGTGGCACATAGGGAGAAATGGAAGTGACTGGCATCAGGGTCAGTGCCGAGGGATGGCTTTCTCCAGGACAAAATTCCAGAGGCCAAGCAGCACAATTGTCCCCTTTCTGAGCCCTCCCCCTCAAAAGCCACAGAGTGGCAACACCATATCTGAGACTCCATCAGCCTGGTTCACATGGGTTGCCCAGACTTGGGGATTACCTAAGCCTCTGCCCCATTCAGTTTACTGGTGTGCTTTTCTACAATATGCCATGCTACTTAGACAGGGAGTCCAAAGCAGCTCTACCTAGTACATAGAAACAAACACAGGGAGGCTGCCAAAATGAGGAGACAAAGAAATATTGCCCAAATGAAAGAAAAGAACAAAACTCCAGAAAAGTAACTGAACAAAAGGGAGATAAGCAATCTATCAGATACAGAGTTCAAAACACATCTAATTAGGATGCACAAGGAACTCATTGGGTACTTCAACAGTATAAAAAAGACCCAGACAGAAATGAAGGTTACACTGAGTGAAATAAAGAAAAATTTACAGGGAATTGACAGTGGAGTGGATGAAACTAAGAATCAAATCAATGATTTGGAACACAAGGAAGAAAAAAGCATTCAGTCAGAACAACAAGAAGAAAAAAGAATCTGAAAAAAAAAAAAAAGAGGATAAGGTAAGGAGCCTCTGGGACAACTTCAAATGTACCAACATGTACATCATAGGGGTGAAGTAAGGAGAATGGAAAGTAAGAAATTGGAAATCTATTTGGAAAAATAATGAAAGAAAACTTCCCTAATTTGGTGAAGAAAATGTACATACAAGTCCAGGAAGCAGAGAGAGTCCCAAACAAGGTGGACACAAATGGGACCACACCGAGACACATCGAATTAAAATGCCGAAGGTTAAAGAAAAAGATTCTTAAAAGCAGCAAGAGAAAAGCAGATAGTTTCCTACAAAGCAGTTTTTATAAGACTGTCAGCTGATTTCTCAAAAGAAACTTTGAGGCTAGAAGTGACTGGCAAGAAGTATTCAAAGGGGTGAAAAACAGGGACCTGCAACCTAGATTCTATCCAGCAAAGCTATCATTTAGAATGGAAGGGAAGATAAAGTGCTTCCCAGACAAGGTAAAACTAAAGGAATTCATCATCGCCAAGCTGTTATTATATGAAATGCTAAAGGGAATTGTATAAGAAAAAGAAGATCAAAACAATGAACATTAAAGTGGCTATAAATTCACAACTATCAATAATTGAATCCAAATAACTAAGCAAATAAACAGAACAGAAACAGAATCATAGCTATGGAGATCATTTGGACAGTTATCAGTTGGAGGAGGAGGGTAAATAGGAAAACGTGCATGGATTAAGAAGTATGACTTGGTAGGTACAAAATAGACAGGGGGATGTTAAGAACAGTATAGGAAATGGGGCAGCCAAAGAACTTATATGCATTACCCATGGGCATGAACTAGGGCGGGGATTGCCAGAGGAAATGGGGGTCCCAGGTGGAAGGGGGCAAAGGGGGACATCTTTGGACAACTGTAATAGCATAATCAATAAAATATATTAAAAAACACTTTATCACATTTATCAACCTAGGAAGGAATTCAAAACATAAGTGTATATTCCTATTTAAATATTTTCTAACATGAAATTAAATTCTAATGTTAAACTGTGCATATTTGTAGAATCTCAAATATACACTTGACTTGATAAAAAATTATTCTTTACTTTGGGAAATCTATAGTTTTCAAAACTTAAGGAATTTTCACATTTCAATGTAGTGCTTACACTAAAAGAAATATGTCTACCGAAGTCTATGTTCTACAAACATATAGTAATGGAAATATTACAGAAATAGAAAATATTCACATCTATTTCTAAATCTACATTTATCTACACCTATATCCTATATTTCCAGGCCTAATAAGAATGCCTAATATCTAGAATCATCTTTTTGCTTAGATGCTAAATAGCAGTTTTAAAAATTTCAAATAGTTTGCTTTCTTTATTGCTTTACAGATAAACAAGAGAAGACATTATTTACCTGATTCTTCAGCTCTTGAGCCTGATTGCTCAAATTACGAATCATGGACTCTGCTTGCTGAGCTTTCTGAAGGGCATTCCTCGAGAGGGTCAGGGGGTCACGGCAGCTTGGGCCACCACCACATGACAAGAGCAAACATGGCATGTCCCCTCGTTCTCCACACACCTGACAGGAGAGATGACTTATATTAAAAAACAACTTGCTGGCAGAGTTCTTTTAACTGTCATCCCAGCTCACTGAGGCAAGGCACTGGCTATTCATGTTTTTCTTCAATAGTTGTTCATATTTACTGTATAGATGTGACCCATGAAATGTTTCTTAGATAACTAAATCAGTATCTAAATTATTTGTCATCAGCATTGTGCCAACCAGTGTCATTTTTATACTTATACTTTTTGTGGAAAATTGTCAACTGTCTAGCATTTCCATGTTAATTTTATTTAAAAAAAGTTACATTTTACTTATAATGAAGCAGGAATAGCAAACTGTACTCTTGAAATAGTAAATAATATAAAACAATAAAGTCAAGCTACAAGTTTTACTCCTTGATATTACTTAAACTATGACTTAAGAAATAAAAAATAAATATATTTACATTATTTATACATTAGATAATAGAGTATATATATTTGTACATTTATAAAAAAATTAAAAATAAAAGATAGGAAAATATAATTGAAGAAATCTGTGGGCCAAGTAGAGATCACAAGCATTTTTATTATACCATATGAATATTTACCTTTTCCTTCAATATTTGGATATCTGGTATCTTCATCTGTTTTAATTTTTCCAATGACAAGTTTTCTTTTGAGGTTAGTGTATCTAAGATGTTAAGTAAATCAATCCTGGTTTTTTCGGAATTATTTATGATGGAAGTAATTTCACTAACTTTTTTTTCAGCAGATGATGATCTGTGATAATACTTCTTGATGTCCTCTGAGGAATCTATATTACAAATTGAGGTAAGATAAATGCTGTGAAAACAAGTGAAATTATACATTGGCTATCGAGATAATCATTTCACAATCTGACTACTGTCTTTGTTTAAATGACAGTATAAAAATTCAACATTCTTTCTGCCTTGGGTTTGCACTCACGAGGGAGGAGTTGACGCAGTGCGATAAATATGGATGTAATAGACATAGAACATTCGGATCTATGTCTGCAGGAATGCATTTGAGCGTCGGCTCGCCTTTTACTGTCTGGATATGTCCCTGAGCAAATCGGTTAACCTCTTAGTGTGTCCTTATCTGTAAATTGGTGGTGATAATTGGTGAGGATTAAGTGAGATATGAAAATACTTTGTAAAGTGTTCCACAAGTATATTAATTATGAACCTGAATATGATAAACCAACTAAATTTACATAATCATACCGAGCATGAGTGGACAAACTTGTTCTGCAAAAACCAGGGAACACATGTTTTAGGTTTGCTGGCCGTAGTGTGTCTGTCACAAGGACTCAATGCTGGCAACGTTGTGTGAAAGCAGCAGCCGACAACTTGTAAATAAATCGGTGAGGTTGTCTTCTAATGAAACTTTATGTACAAAAACAGGTTGTAGGTAGGATTTGCTGGCAAACTGTCGACTGTCTGTGCTGACTTCTGATGACAACAGCCCACATTTGTTGGTACTTTCTATATGCCTGTACTTCCCATCCATTTCCTTCCTTAACCTTCACAGCACGCTGTGAGGTGTGCATTAGTGTGATCACCCTCGTTCGACAAGGGAACGAAGAGCTCTGAGGAGGTAAGCTCTTTGCCTGAGGTCTCACTGCTAGGAAGAGAGGAAGCCAGGATTTGAAGCCAGGTGGTTTGGGTATCGAACCTGTGTTGCTTCTCTATATTTTTCATATTTTTATTAAAATGCAAATTCATGAAAGAATATGGTACATTTTAATGTAAATGATAATACGTAGGGCTTTAAACTATAACTTCATATCTTAGGAACCAGAGGCCTGAGGTCCGACTCTCTACTCCCTGCATAAGCATCATCCAGGCACCAAGCACACCTTATCTTTTAAACCTCCCTGGTTCTTACCCTGCTATCCCCTTAACATACATGATTTTCATTTATCCTGAAACAAAACAAAACAGACCATGTTCCTATTGCTTGGAATGATTTTCTTTCTTTGTCTGGCAAATTTATCTTCATTGTGTGAAGCCCAATTCGTTTGCCACCTACTCCCTGAAGCGTTTCCTAACAAACTCAGAGAGGAATTCCATTTCGCTACTCTGTTTCTGAAGCAACTGAAGAAGCTCTAATTTAAACTTTTTGTTTGCAATTGTTTATATGCCTGTCTTCCCACTAGAGTGGAATAATTTGAGGGCAAGGACCCGCAATGTTCATCTCCCCAGCAGCGTCAGACATTGAGAAAGAGCTCAATAACTGCTACGGGACTGCAGATTTGAGAGGCATAGCACGAGGGTGGATTTCCATTCCTCTCCCTGGCTCGGGCGACCGCTGGGCGAGTTCCAGTTCTCTCAGTGGGCACCTTCTTCCAGATTAGGAATCAGCAAATTCTTCTCTCTTGGCATGGCATTTATTGAACGTCATCAGTAATTATTTCACAAATTCAGGTCTACCTTTAGGGTCATAATTGTCATCTATTTTGACTCTTTTAGATCAAGTTCTGATGAAAAACCGGAACATACACATAGCACAAAGAAAAGCAGGCAGTGTTTTGGCCTTGAGCTGGGTTTCATGTATATTTTCACTTTACCTCTTAGATGGGTCAGGTATGAGTAAGCTCAGTGCTGCCTCTCCTAGTAGTATCAAGAGAAGAGCTAATCAAAGTTTTGCTTCAGAGTTCCATTTCTCCTCCAAGTTTATCTTGGCTTTACCATGGCTCCCATTCATTTTTGAGAACTATACAATGTGAATTGTGGGCTTCCAGTATGTTTCATGGGTCAAAACCCCCACAAAGTTCTTATAAGAAAGTTCTTTTTCCTAATATCCCATTGTATTTATGGTCGCTGGAAATGGAATGGCTCATACACAGGACAGCATAGAAACATATCTCTCTTATTCCCTTATACTTGTTAGAATTTCTAATTTGCTGATTTCACAAGACCCCTTGCACGATTTGGCTCTAGAAAGTTACTTTGGTATTTGTTTAGTATCAGACACTGTTAGCTTTATTCATGATTTTGAGCAAATGCTATCTGGGTTCTGCAATATTTAAAGAGTTGAAATATTCATGTACAAATAATACACGCAATGAGTGTGTTTTCCTCTTCTGAAGTGCTTGGGCACTTTGGCAATAAGCACGGGGTAACTTGCTAATGGAATGCACTATGGATTTTATAAACATTTGTCCAGAAACAGACACTTGAAGTGCATTTTCCCTCTTACCCATGATGCTTGCATTATGGGTACTGGAGTGCAAATTGATTGCTTCCTGAAGATTTTCAAGTAAGAGGTCTGATTCATTCATCATTTTTACTATTGTTTCTTTCAGATCTTGAAATTCATACACTGTTTTCAGTTGCTCACTTAGCTGCATAATTTGTTTCCTACAGGGGAAAATGAGAATAAACATAGTGAAGCTTATATTACATTTGATAGATTGGTAGAAAAACACATGTAAAAATATCGTCCTTATTATTAGGGCAACTACCTCATAATTAGAATGGATTGCCCCCCACCCCATTTTTCATTTGACAGTTTATAATTCTGTTTATGGCTTATGTCTTTCTTGTTGATTCAACTTCCTGGAATATTTCATCACGCACTTAAGATATGATCAGCATACAAAGTCTAATAGAATAAAGGTTTTTGAATCTTTCAATATCAGTTGTTTATACTCTGTCTCCCTTTGCTTTGCATTTCAAACACATATATTCAGATATGGCATGTTTAAATCAGCCTGAAGAGCCAATCTACATTCAGCTCTCAACATAGAACCCCTGCACAGACTAGGATAAAGATCAGCTCTTCATTTAGAATAAATCTGCTTCCAGAAAGGTTCCTTTTAGTGCTATTTCTGTACATGGTCTGAACTTTCAATTCCCACAAATGACAAGGAGGTTCCTTGTTTGTAAGTATACCTTGTGTGTGTTCATCTGCCATTATCCTCTTCTCTGATGTTACAAACCAAAATGAACCCAAAGAGGCCCACAACAAGACACATCATAATTAAAATGCCAAAGGTTAAAGACAAAGAGAGAATCTTAAAAGGAGCAAGAGAAAAGCAGTTAGTTATCTACAAGGGAGCTCCCATAAGGCTGTTAGCTGGTTTCTCAAAAGAAATTTTGCAGGCCAGAAGGGATTGGAATGAAATTTTCAAAGTGATGAAAATCAAAGACTTCCAACTAAGATTACTTTACCCAGCAAAGCTATCATTTAGAATCAAAGGACAGATAAAGAGCATCCCAGATAAGAAAAAGCTAAAGGAGTTCATCTCCACCAACCCAGTATTGCAAGAAATAATAAAGAGTCTTAAGAAAAAGAGATAAAAAATATGAGTAATAAAATGGTAAAAACTACATATCTATCAACAATTACTTTAAAAGGAAATAGATTAAATATTCCAATCAAAAGACATACAGTGGCTGAATGGATAACAAAATAAGGCCCTTACATGCTGTCTACAAGAGACTCACTTCAGATTGAAAGACCACACAGATCAAAAATAAGGGGATAGAAAAAGATATTTTATAAAAATAAAAATGGAAAAAAAAAAAAAAGCTGGGGTAGCAATACTTATACCAGACAAAATAGACTTTAAAATAAAGGCCATAACAAGAGACAGTGAGGAATCCAGCAATTCCACTTCCGGGCATTTATCTGAAGAAATCTAAAACATTAAATAAAAAAGACATGTGCAGCTATGTGTTCACTGCAGCATTATTTACAGTAGCCAAGAAATGGAAGCAACCTAAGTGTCTATCAATAGATGAATAGATAGAGAAGAAATGGTGCATATATATAATAAAATATGACTCAACCATAAAAAAAAAAGAATTGAAATCTTGCCATCTGCAACAATATGGATGAACCTAGAGGGTATTATGCCGAGTGAAATAAGTCAGAGAAAGACAAATACCATATGATTTCACTTATATGTGGCATCTACAATAAAAACCAAAATAAACAAACAAGCAGATCAGAAACAGACTTATACAGAGAACATTTTGATGACTGTCAGACAGAGCAAGGTTGGGGGATGGGTGAAAAAGGTGAAGGGATTAAGATGTACAAATTGGTAGTTACAGAATAGTCACAGGGATGTAAAGTACAGCATAGGTAAGATAGTCAATAATATTCTAATAACTATAAGGTGTCAGATGGGGACTAGATTTATCAGGGTGATTGATCACTTAGTGAGTTATATAAATGTCTAATCATTGGGGTGTACACCTGAAACTAATATAACATTGTACACAACATTTCCAACATTGTACACAACATCATTGGAAAATAAAAATTATTTTTTAAAAAAGAGAGACAAACATAATCACCAGCCTATTTATCAACTAACTGGACAGTTATCATTTCCCTAATGTCAACATACATTTAAATACATTTCTAAACTGAAAGCTATTAAAGCTCAGTAGAAGTTAAGATAGATCAGGAACTTTACTATCTACTGCTTGAACATAAATCTTACCGAACAGAGTCATGATAATTCTTGACTTTTAAGAATTCCCCAGATAAGAAAACAGGATGTTTCAAAATCCTTTCTATTTCAGACATATTCTCTTTGAGGCCTTTGAAGTTAGCCTCACAGACAAGCAGGTTTTTGCTTTTATCTTCCATGTTAGCGGCCAGCCTAATTAACCCTTGCACTGCTCTGGAGAGGAAAGAAATGGTATGGTCCCATTGATCAAAGCACAAGTGACACGGAAAACAAGCAGGGAATTCCTGGCCATGACCCCGTGCACAGTGATCACATCGCTGGCCGCTGACACCTTCCCGGCAGTGACACATGCCAGTGTTCTGGTCACAGATGGGCTTCTGGGTACCTTCCCTGTTGCAGTCACATGCTAAAAAAAAAAGAGAGAAGGAGCAGAGATGTCATTTACCTGGTCTTTTGCTTATGACTAACCTAAGAATAAAGACCTCCCACCTTCCCTGAGAACCTTCCCAGTCCCTATTTGTAAGGTGAACATTTAAAACCAATACAAATTCAGAGACCAGTGCAATGGCCATTAAAATACAACATTCCTTGGAGGTGGAAGAGGGTGTAGGGGGAATAAATGGTAATGGGGGAAATACAATAAAAAATGAACAATTAAAAAAATGAAAATGGAAAACTTCACACCTTTAGGGGGAAAACCCCCATTATGGACATCTATGTATGGAAATCAACACATAGATTTACACCCTAAGAGCGATCCAGTACTCCACTGTATTTATGTCACATCATTCATTTAACCAATTCCCTTGTTAACAGTGACCTCAGAATATCATTCACTGATACTTTAAAGGTGGGAAATCACTCAACTGCAAATTAGCCCTGCACTGAGATAAGCCTTAGTTAAGGAGGAAATAAATATAGAAAAGAACAAAGATTTAAAAGAATACAGTATTGTTCTTTTTATTCCACTAACAAATCAGTTCATGGTTTCTACATGGAAAAAATTAGGTGCTTTTTTAAAAAATGTGAGTTTGAGTGTTTGTGTGTGGGTTCTTTACCAATTTCAATGAGGAACATGGATCTAATTGTTGACAATACAGTAGTGACCACAGCCAGTGTCCCCAGGGGTGACTTGGTCATGTCAAAGACTCTAAGAATTCCCACGACCACACTGTTTCTCAGTAAAACCCAGTCTGGGTGTGCTGACTCATGCTTTCTTCCATTATAGAAGGAGAACTATCCCGGTCTCAAAAAAAAAAAAAAGTAGGGGGTGGGGGGAGGTCATTCCTTGGTATTTACCCAAAGGGGATGAAAACATATCCACACAAAAATCTGCATACAAATGCTTATAGCAACTTTTCATAATTGCCAAAACTTGAAAGTAACCAAGATGTTGTTCAGTAGGTGAGTGGATAAACAAACTGTAGTACAACAAAAAAAATTATTCAGTGTTAAAAACAAATGAGCTTCAAGCCATGAAAGGATGTGGAGGAAATTTAAATGCTTATTAACTAAGTGAAATAAGCCAATTTGAAAAGACTACGTACTGTATGATTCCAACTATAGGACATTTAAAAAAGACAAAACTATTGAGACAATACAAAGATTTGTCGTTGCCAGGGGTGAAGTGGGAGTGGAGGTGGGGGACTCGATAGAATAGGCAGAGCACAGAGGATTTTTAGGGCAGTCTAAATATTCTCTATGCTACTATGATGAATGGATACATGTCATTATACATTTGTCCAAACCTATAGAATGCTCAATTCCAAGAGTGGACTATAAGGTAAATTATGGACTTTGGTGATTATAATGCTTCAGTGTGGATCCATCAGTTGTAACGAATGTATCACTCTCTTGGGGATGTTGGTCACGGGGGAGGTTATGCATTTGTGGGGGCAGGAGGTATATGGAAATTTCTGTACCTTCCTCTCAATTTTTCTTTGAACCTAAAATTGCTCTAAAAAATAAAGTGTTTCTGAAAAGGGAGAAAATTAAATTTATTTTGCCTTAATAATAAAAAAAATCTATACTACATGCATGTTAATTAAGTAGGTTTTTGATGAAGCCTAAGGATGGAGTATAGGAGAACTATTGAAGTTAATTCAATTTCCAAAAGGCCAGGGAATCACTAGCCTGTGTAATTGGACTAACTGCAAGGAACAAGAGATTTAAATATGCGTTTGACAACTTGAATAAAAATAAGGCTAATTACAAATGAAAACTGATGACCATATTAGGCCCCTCAACTGGGCATCTGCCTGGCAGGTTTGCTTTGGTCCAGAGGCCGAAGCAGGAACTGCTTGGGAGCAGCACTCTGTCACCTTGACAGCTGGAGGCCAAGGGCCCCCTGTTAACCCCTCTCCTCCAGGAGTTTGAGTGGGGTCTGTGGCCTGAGATGACCATTTACAAAGTTTCTCCATAAAAGATGAAAACATTTTTATAAAATGAGATAATTGAAATATTAGAAGGACACAAGGACCTCTAAGACATATTTTTCTAAGAGCCAAAATACCTCCCTGGTTTTAAAGTAGCAATTCCACTCTAGGAAACTGAGTCAGACTGGGGTAAACCACTCGAAATAAATATTTGAATGGGACAAGGAAATGAAGGTATTTTTTTTAGTTACTAAAATACATTTATTTAAAAAAATGGAAAGGAACAAAGAGTTGCAATGTGTGTAGATATCATGTCTGTTATTTCTTTGGGTTGACTTCTTTTGGAAGCTGACTTTAAACAGAGATTCAAAAACCCCTTTTCCTAGAACCTAGCCCAGATTCTAAATCCGTACTGTATTGGGGACTGCCCTGCTTGGTTTCAGAAGCTGTAACTTTCCATGGCTAAGGTTGAGTGGCCGACCTTGGAACCCTAAGCCACTAGGTAGACAAAGCTTATCGTCCTGGCAGGGGCATCGCCTCTGCCCCCTTTACTTCACCCTGGTTGGCCCCAGGCAGATGACTGGTTACCAATTGACGGGTAAGATTCCTCAAAGGAGGGAAGACCCAAAACAGGCATGATCATGAAGGAGCCCTCGGGGAAGGACTTGGAAGGCTATAGAAAAAGGGGGTGATGGACCTTCGCCCCTTGGCTTTGACGTAGCCTGAGTCCTCATTCTGTCTGCAAGAAGTCTCCTAATCTCTTGGCTCCTTACTTCCTCTGCCTGACTTAAGCCTGAAACAATGCTGGAGGTGGGTGCAGCCCTGTGCTGGAAAGGGTGATCAGGTCTAAGAAAGAATGCATAAAATCCTGTGAAACATACTTTGCTAATATCCTCAATTTAAATGACGAGGGTCCAAACATGAAATGAGTTTGTTTCCCCCAAGTTTCATTGCCCTTTAGCTATCTGACCCTGACTCAAAATAAGCCCTCATAGTTCTTTGAATGTTATCTATTGTTTGATCATTACTGCCTGACAATGATTGATAAGCTTTACTTATACACCCTGTATTCCTATGCAAATAAACCCCAAAAGAGCCCATTGAGGAACAGGCACTGGGCCCTTCTCCTTTTTTTTTTTTTTTTTTTTTTTTTTTTTTTTTTTTTTTTTTTTTTTTTTTTTTTATTTATTTATTTTTTAGAGAGAGGGGAAGGGAGGGAGAAAGAGAGGGAGAGAAACATCAATGTGTGGTTGCCTCTCACATGGCCCTCACTGGGGACCCAGCCTGCAACCCAGGCATGTGCCCTGACTGGGAATCGAACCGGGACCCTTTGGTTCCCAGCCCGCGCCCAATCCACTGAGCTACACCAGCCAGGGCTGGGCCCTTCTCCTTTGAGAGATCGGCTGCCTTTCCTCCCCAAGCAGATAATGTCTTGGTAGACTTTTTCTCATCTGGAGCCCCTCCACAGTACTGTCCTATTTGGTAGCTACTAACCACATGTGGCCATTTAGATTTAAATGAATTAAATGAAATTACCATTCTTTTTTTCATTTGCACCAGCCACACTGCAAATGCTCAACAGCTACACGTGGCTCCTGCACCGGGAGGCACAGATACACAACACTGTCATCTCTGCAGAAAGCTCTGTTAAATGGCATTGGTCCTAAATCCTACAACAAATGCTAAGACTTGGCACAACGGGCACCAGAACTCAAACTCCTTGAGGCTGGGGACCTTGTCTTCTTTGTTCACTACCTAGAGTACTCAGTAGACATTGTATTAATGTTTTAAAGTAAATAAATAGTGAATATGTGATTGACCCGGAATTATGAGAGAGCCATGTTGAGGAAGCCTCCACTGGCTTCCTGCCATGTATCTCCCAGCCTGTACCTCAATCCAGAGTAGCTGTTTTTGTCAACATGCTTCCAAATAGAGGAGAATTGGCTATAAGTCATAACCTCAGAGGTCAGTTCCATTTTAATGACTTTGAGGAATGTAAATATGGGAGACAAGTTTGAATATAGGCTAACATTTAATGTAGTCTAAAGTTTTAATGCAGGGCAAAAATCTTTTTTATAGGGCTACAAAAATATTATTTTCAGAACTGGAATTCAAATTGGTGAGTTTTCTACCAAATAAAGGCGTTTGAGATTCAGTTGGTTCAGCACATGCTTGTGGTAGGACCAGGCTGCCTGTACCCGTGTTTTTAGAATGACCAATACTTACGAACGCATCGCCCCAGTGGGTCACCGTAGTAATCTTCCTGGCACTCACTGCAGGGTCTCCCACCGTAGCCTAATTTACATGGACACTGGCCTGTAACCTGTGAGAACATTCATGGGTGAGGAATTGACAAGCTTTCTGCTCTAAAAGAGTAATAATACATTTTAGTACAAAACAGTTTTTCCTCCAGTGATTTAGAACATACAGCTGTGCAAAGCCACAGGAGGGTTGATTCCCACGGCCAGCAATGACCTCCGACAGTGCCAAGGATCAGGAGTTCCTGTGTTTTGGCTTAGGGCTCTTGAATATACCGCCTGCTTCCAGCTGTTCAAGGACAGGTGGCCCCAAACTGGGAAACATACACAGATGTAAATGAAAACAAAACACATAATTGGAAATGGGCCACATTCTTTTCCTCTACAGTTACTGGAGTTCTCCCAAAACACAGAGAGGCTAAAGACCTGGCTGAACATTCATCAATTAATTCAGCAAATAATGTTTCCGTGATGGAATGTCCAGTGGAGTTTCTCCCAATTGGACCAGTGTTTTGCTCAACAAGACATTATTTTTTGCACTTAATGTCTGATCATTTCATGACAGTTATTTAAGTATGTTTTGGAGAGAGGGTTGAACTTTTCTGTACCCTCCCAACTGGATTCTTGACCAGCTTTTTTGAAAACTGAGGGAGTTGCAAACTTAACAAGAGAAAAATATAGAAGCAAATCATATTGTAGTGGTCCTAGGTTATACTTGACCAAATCTACTTAAACAACAACCCCACCGATATCCTTCCAGTGAAAACGTAGCTGGATTCAAAAAGTGACTGGGTCTACTACGTTTCTACCCATCTTTGGAGTCACCGCTAGCTTCTGCTCAAATAGAAGGTTATGGGCAGGTTGGTACCCCTGAGGGCTGTGATATCGCTGGTTGTCCTTGACTGCTGGGCAATGCTTTATCGGAATCTGCGCCTTGTACCTTGTTCCCATTGTTTTGAGGCCCACCCTATGGGCTGCACAAAACAGGCAGCCTCCCTCTTCCCTCTCACAGCCCTTCCCCAACTACACATAGTCATTCTCAGCTTGCATTTGCTGCTCTTCTTCAGGCTGACCGCCCATAATTCTTTCAAGCCTTCACCACAGAATAGCATGGTTCTACCCACTGTCCTAGTTGTCTTCTTTTAGACACATATGAGTTTGTCAATACAATGTTTAAAAAGTACTCAGAAATGACAACAGTGCTCACAGAGCCAGCTGGCTAGTACAGAGAACAACGGGACAATGACTGCCCTGAACCTGGGTATGGCCCTCCCCTACTCCAGCCTCAATGGCCATTGCCTCCTGACAGCCCGCCCCACGGTTGGCTCACCTGAAGCACACTGTGAAAATCCTCAGATATTGTTCACATGAGCTGCTGCCAAGTTATTATTCCCACCCTGTGCTTATGAAAATTTTAAAAATCCCATTGTAAAAATTGACTTGTACCCTATTAACATCTTATCTTGTTTCCAGACAGCCTGTTAGGATATCTTGTCTCTTGTTCTGTCTTTATGACATTAGTGTACGACTTTGCAATATCTGCAAATCTGAAAAGCGTGTTTCTCCACCTCTGTCTTAAGCTGTTGATGAAAATGTTGGACGGCACATTTGTATCTCTCTGTAAGAATACACTGGGGACCACCCACTGGCTGAGATAGAGACATTTATCATAGCTGTTTAAACAGCTGAGATTCTAAATGTCCACATGTGTCCTCTGTGCTCCAATGAAAAGTGTTTTCTGAATGTAAAGAGCAGCCTCCCCCTAGGAATTCCCTATGGACTAGGCAACCCAATCTTCTTGCATAAGGGCTCTTTGGTTAAACCAGGGCCGTCTGACTTTCAGGTTCACAGGCTTCCTCAGTCTCCATGTCTGAACTGTGCTCTTTATTGAGTCTGCTACAAATATGTTTCCCCAAAGGTCTAAGGAGCACGCCGGAGAGTGATGTCATGAACATTAGGAGTTCCTCACGAACCAGGAAGCCAAGCAGTCATGTGGGGGTGCAGCAGTTTGTTCCATTGTTGGTGGATGCAGGCATGAGGAGTGGAAGAGTGGAAGGGAGCATATAAAATAGGCACAGTCATCTGGTGCCCAGATTTTGGTTTCTAATACCATTCTCCAGAAAATGGAACCAGCACTCCTTGAAGAAATGGCCGATTCTAGAAAAGGGGCAGGAAATAGACGAGATAAGCTTAGAAACTTTAAAGTATCTTGCCTGGTCACAGTGGCTACCGTGTGAGGTCCGGGGGTCACAGGCACATGGCTGACATCCTCTGCTAGGGACCAGGTTCCAGTGTCCATCAGCACAACGGTCACAGGTCCGCCCTGTGACATTGGGCAGACAAGGGCATGTGCCAGTGTAGGGGTCACAGAGGCAAGCTCCCCGACCAGGGGGACACTCAGTGGTATTCACACCGGAAGGATGACAGGAACATACTGAAATAACAGGAAGTAAATTCAGTGATAACACTGGCTTTCAACAACCCATGCGAACAGCTTTTCAGACTTGGATGTACCATTTCTCCAAATGGCTTAAAGACAAAACATCTTACAATGGTACAGAATTTATCAAGGAACCTAAATAAGTTAAACTCATTCAACTGTTGTTGATCTCCCAAAGCAGCAGTTTCATACGGTTGTGCCTACTATGTTCCAACAGCTCGCAATTAGGAACACGGCAAGTTTCACTTTTTCCCTCATGCCATTCACCAAAGCTCTATTTACATACAAGATCTGAAAACAAATAGTTTACTAAATTAACTTGGGTGAACTGAAATAGTTAAGATACTTCCTAAAAAAGAGCAGTTTAGTTCCTCTCTTTCTTTCTTTTTTTTAAATGTAAGATCACTATTTCTTTTTTTTTTTTTAAGATTTTATTTATTTATTTTTTTAGACAGAGGGGAAGGGAGAAAGAGGGATGGATCATCAATGTGTGGTTGCCTCTCACACACCCCCTACTGGGGACCTGGCCTGCAACCCAGGCATGTGCCCTGACTGGGAATCGAACCTTTTGGTTCACAGGCTGGTGTTCAATCCACTGAGCTACACCAGCCAGGGCAGTTCTCCTCTTTCTTTATCCTAGAATTAAACCTATGTCCTCCTCTACATCAATGATTCTCGTATTTGTGCATTAGAGTCATTTGATGAGTTTGTTACAATACAGATTCCTGGGCCCTACCCTCAGAGATCCAATTCTGTGTGTCTGAGGTACAGCCCAGGAACCTGCATGTTAACACCCCAATCCCATCCCCAGATGACTCTGGCACAGTGCACCTTGGCCCACACTCTGAGAAACAGTGCTCGAAATCCACCAGAGCAGGAGTTAAAGGCAATGGTCAGAAAAGGCAAACTAATAACACCAGTGAGTACATTGCACCCATTTCTGCTGATGAGTTCATTGCTCCAGCCCATCACCCAGTGGGTGCTGTCACTACTGGCCTGATCGCAACGAGCACAGTGGAGCTGCCACAACATTCGTGAGCTGCCACTCTGCTACACAGTTCCCCCGGCAGCCTTGCACACTTACTTCTGCAGGTTTGATTAAGGGCAGATCCAAAGTGACCAGGTTTGCAGAGCTGGCAGTTGGGCCCCTCAGTGTTGTGCAGACATTTAAGGCACTCCCCCGTCACTCGGCTGCAGGACTCTGGATCAGTTACATCAATGTTGTTGTTGCAGGCACATGGCCGGCAAGGTGCTCCAGAAATTCCTGGATTTCCGTAGAAACCAGGAGAGCATTCTTCACACTGCTTTCCTGAATGATGGGGAAAGGAAAAGGGAAGGAGATGCGGGGGCGTGTGTTTGTGTGTGTGTGTTGGGGGGGTGGAGATTAATATAAATAGAGAATAATTAGGCTCCTCTAGGGATAATGAGAGGCCACACATTGGGGATGAATAAGGGAAAATGTTTTAATTTAAAACAAAACATTCACTTTAATTTATTACTCAATCAGGAGGTAAAATGATTATTCAGAGTTAAAAAGTCCTTGGTGAAGAATGGATTCTAGTGTTTCTTATAAACCTAGAGTTGTAGGCAAAGGATGCCTGGATCCTTACAGAACCAGGGTCCGCCTTGTGTGCTTCAGGACCCAAAGCTTATTTCAGACCTTCTTCTTACCTGCTCCTACAGGTTTCGAAACAGCAGCAGCCGAGATACATGTCTAGAAGTGAAAATGGCTGAGAGCAATTTCCTTGATGTATGAGCCCAAGAGGACACTGTGTGGAGAAACCACCCCTTCTTGCCTGCACTCCTAACCCTTCCAACCACGAGGCAACTGCACTTGTTTAGGTGTCCAAACTGTGGGTCTACTCTCCGCATTTTGGTTCACCCCATTTAGCAATGCTCTGGTAGCCCAATCATGGTCTCAGTTCTTAAAAACCGACCAACCAAGACAAAGTGTACATGGACAAGAGACTATAAGAGAGAAGGTAAGAATTAACTAGACACATATATAATCTTAGAGGTAACAAATAATAAAAAAAATTAGCCATGTAATTTATTATCTTGATGGTAATTATCACTGAAGAAAATAGCACATTTTCTAAGTGTGATTAAATCAAGTGGTCTTCAAAAGTTTTTCCCCTTGTTTACATATTTACACTCATGCTTAAACTATGTAAAATACAATTTTTGACTGAGCAACAAACACAAATATTGAACTGACTTATGTAGTCTCTATTCAATGCCCAAATCAGTGCTTCCAGATTTCTGACAAAATTAGTTGTATCTGTGAAATACAAAATTGATTGCTTGGAATTATACAAAGAAATCATTTGGTTAATTTTTTTTTTCCTTTTTGTTTATGTTATATGTAGTATATTGGATTGGATCCAGTAGTACTTAGTTGTCTTCAACTTCATTTGAAACAGTTTTGTTAGATTGTATGTGACAGCTGTTACATCAGCATTCATTTTTAAAAAACTTACCAAAATTGGTGAACTTTTGTGTAGCCATTTTATTATTGAAGATGGATAAAAATAAGCAACATTTTTGGCATATCATGCTTTATTATTTCAAGAAAGGTAAACACGCAACTGAAATGCAAAAAAAGATTTGTGCAGTGTACGGAGAAGGTGCTGTGACTGAATGTGTCAAAAGTGTTTTGCATAGTTTCGTCCTGGAGATTTCTCGCTGGACGATGCTCCACAGTTGGCCAGACCAGTTGAAGGCCATAGAGGTCAAATTAAGACATTAATTGAGAACAATCAATGTTATACCATGTGGGTAATAGCTGACATACTTAAAATATCCAAATCAATAAAGTTATTGATGAAAATGAAAAATGTGTCTTTTATTGTACAGAAAAAAACATATGGACTTTTTGGCCAACCCAATTTATCACATATATTTACTTAATCACATATATATCTTAACGTGATCATTTTATTTTAAAGAAATTAATTTGGTTTAAACTCATTTGGTTAGTTTTCCAGAACAGTTAAAATTTATAGTTCAGTGGGGTGAGTTTCACATTGTCATTGGTTTTGTTTTTTTTTTTTAAGATTTTATTTATTTATTTTTAGAGAGAGGAGAAGGGAGGGAGAAAGAGAGAGAGAAACAGCAATGTATGGTTGCCTCTCACATGGCCCTCACTGGGGACCTGGCCCGCAACCCAGGCATGTGCCCTGACCTGGAATCGAACTGGGACCCTCTGGTTCCCAGCCCGCGCTCAGTCCACTGAGCTACACCAGCCAGGGCTGTCATTGGTTTTTTAATCATTCAAATTCTTTGTTCGTAAAGCAGCAATTTACAAAGTTGTGTCTTCTTACCATTAACTTATATTCTGCAACAGTCATTTGGCCAAGGCAGATAAATTATTAACATGTAATTATTTTTCAGAGAGTAGTGTGAAATGGAAGAAAAACTAGCACCATAAAGTATACTACATACCTGCATATCCTTGAGGACAATTACAGATTACATCTGAATTCCAAGGATTCTGATAACAGGAATGAGCAAAATACCGATTGCTTGAGGGGACATCTGGACAGTGGCAAGGACGACAGGGCTGTCCTGAGGAAGGATCTCCATAGTAACCATTGATACATCTGTCAAGACAATTTCTTTTTACCAAAATGTTCCCAGAGAAAGCTTGCATGCTAGCCAATGTGAATTTGCTGTGCATTAGGGCTGTGCAGTTCTGAAAACTCAGTATTTTAGAAGGTGGCTATTTGCTCTGCAAAAGGATTTTTTGCTATTGAAAGTCCCATGGTATGGTCATTAAACTCAATATAATTGCACTTAATTTACATGTCTTATTTAAGGACTATAAAAAGCAAGGTGCCAGGCGATTGCCTAGTACTGACTTAGTCAGACACTGTCTGACTCATAACAAGATTTCGAAGGATAATGGAATGACACAATCTTCCCCACCCAGAGCAATCTTTCTACACTTAAA
This sequence comes from Micronycteris hirsuta, assembly GCA_004026765.1. Classification (NCBI taxonomy): domain Eukaryota; kingdom Metazoa; phylum Chordata; class Mammalia; order Chiroptera; family Phyllostomidae; genus Micronycteris; species Micronycteris hirsuta. The sequence continues at coordinate 124,759 of PVJI01002891.1, forward strand.
TATTGTTTTATACTCAGTGGTTCTCTGGAGAGTGTTGTGAGTTCAGAACAAAAGAAAAAAATGAAAAAATAAAAGTACATATGAATTCCATACCTTTCACAGTTTCTTCCAGTTGTAAACCCCCTGCAATTGAAGCACGATCCTGTTTCTGGATCACAAAGCTCTGTGAACCCATTACAAAAGCAAGGGCGGCAGTTGGGAAATCCAAAATAGCCCCGCAGGCACCGGTCACAACGACGGCCAGCCACCTCTTCCTGGCAGGGGCACTGTCCTGTTATTTGGTCACATACAGTGCCCTTTGAGCCTTGAGGGTGGCAGTGACATGCTAAATAAAGCAAAGAGAAACATGTTGGGGAAGGGGCAAGTGGTGTGCTGGGGAAAGAGGTACAGTTGTAATTTTGTAGTACTTACCTTCTCATCCCAGTCAGGGTGAAGAGTGAGTCTCTAAAGTGCCTAGTGCAGAGCCTGCCATACAGTGAGTACCAGGTGAATGTTTGTTAAATACCAATTCACCAATTCATGCAATCAACAGTAAGTTGAAAACAATTGGGTCTGATAAATGTTGTTTATACAGAGGAACTGAACAAGTAATGTGTTTTTAATGACTTGAACTTTCACGCATTTTGGGAGTCAAACTTTGAGAATATACAATAAAGATGGCAGCATAGGCAGACATGGCTTGCCTCTTTGCACAACCACATCAAAATTACAACTAAAATATAGACAACCATTACTCGGGAAAGTCAGAAATTGAGCTGAGTGGAAGTCTGACAACTATGAAGTTAAAGTAACCACATCTATTCACACTGGTAGGAGGGGTGCAGATGCGGAATGAGGTTGTCCCACATCCATGTGGATAAAAATTCGAGAGGGATATCTCCGGAGCGAGGAGTCCCAGACCCACACAGGTCCCCCAGCCTGGTTCCAGTCCCAGCAAGATAAGTGCCCACAAATTCTGACTGCAAAAACCAGCAGGGACTGAGTTGGTGGAAGAAGCTCCTGGACCCCCAAGCAGTTCCTCTTAAAGAACCAACACACAAACTCACCTACTCAGACTAACTCTCTCTGAGCTCTAGCACCAGAGTCGCAGCTTGAAAGGAGCCAGTGGTACACAGGGAGAAACTGAAGTGTCTGGCATTGAGGCGAGCAGAGGCCATTGTCTATTTGCTAAACTTTTCCCCCACAGAACCAGCAGGCCTGTTCCATATCTGAGACACCATCAACCTGACTAACACTGTCTGATCTGCTTTGGAGATCCCCAGAGGCTCTGCCCCTCCCAATTTATGGGCCCACCCAAGCTGCTTTTCCACAAGTATGGCTGGTTTTGGATGCTAAATCCTATCAACCAAGCAACAGCTGGCTTCAATGAGCCCTAGCAGCAGCCAGATTAGATTCACAACTTGGCTTTACCTGGGAATCTCCAAACCCAGCACCCAGTAGCAGACATCTCAGATTGCTTTACAGCCCAGGCAGGGTGCCCTGGGCAAAACACAGCTGGGGGATGACCTTGGCCTGCACCACCCAGGAAACCCCAGGGCCATCACACCCAGTGGACAGCTATAGACCACACTGTAGCACCACCACCCTGCCCCTGCACAGCTGATCCTCCACGGATGGCACAGGTTGGTGGTCAATGGTCACAGCCAGTTTTTGCAATGGACTGGCCTGTGTAAATCCCTCCCATTGATCTGCCAACAGCAGCCAAGGCTCAACTACAAGAGGAGGGTATACCTCGAGGACCCAGCTTGAGTGAAAGGGGAGGCTGTGCCACTGGAACCTACAGGACACCTACTACATTAGGTGACACTACCAAGACACAGAGGCAAAGCAGCTCTACCTAGTGCATAGAAACAAACACAGGAAGGCTGCCAAAATGAGGAGATCAAGAAACATGGCTCAAATGAAATAACAGATCAAAACTCCAGAAAAAGAACTAAACAAAATGGAGATAACCAATCTAGCAAATGCAGAGTTCAAAACACTGTTTATAAGGATGCTCAAGGAACTTAGTGAGGACCTCAGCAGCATAAAAAAGACCCAGTCAGAAATGAAGGATACACTAATTGAAATACAGAACAATATTAGAATGGATGAAGCCAAGAATCAAATCAATGATTTGGAACGCAAGGGAGCAAAAAATAGTCAGAACAAGAAGAAAAAAGAATTCTAAAGAAAGAGGGTGGTATAAGTGGCCTCGGGGTCAACTTCAATAGGTCCATCATTCGCCTCATTCGCATCATAGGGGTGCCAGAAGGAGAAGAGAAAGAGCAAGAAATTGGGAATTTGTCTGAAAAAAATAGTGAAAGAAAACTTCCCTAATTTGATGAAGGAAATAAACATGCAAGTCCAGGAAGCAAAGAGAGTCCCAATTGCGATGGATGCAAAAAAGGCCCACTCCAAGACACATCATTATTAAAAGGCCAAAGGTTAAACAGAAAAGGGGAGTCTAAAAGTAGCAAGAGAAGTTAGTTACCATACGGTTGCCAGATGGGAGGGAGGAGGGGGAGGATGGGTGAAGAGGTGAGGGGATTAAGAAGTACTAATAGGTAGTTACAGAATAGCCATGGGGAGGTAAGGTACAGTATAGGAAATGGGGCAGCCAAAGAACTTACGCGCATGACCCATGGACATGAACAGTGGTGGGAGGATTGCCTGAGGGAGTGGGGGGTGCTGGGTGGAGGGGGACAAAGGAGGAAAAGTCATGACAACTGTAATAGCATAATCAATAAGATGTAATAAGAAAAAACTATAAAAAACATAAAATCTCCCTCTCAAGATGGTCAGATTTTTTTTCCTGGACAAGATAGTAGAGGCTCAACCCTTTTCTGTTAAATTGTTGAATCCTTTGAGCTGATCTTCCCTATACAAAAAAACATGATGCCTGTTTGTTTGACAGGGTGCCACGTGGAAATGTTTGCTTCTTTGCATATATACCTTTGTGTATGTCAAGCAATTGTTTTTTTTAAAAAAATAAAATGTAAAAAAAGAAGAGATGGTAGCCCTAAGCTGTTCACTAGACCAACAATGACAGGAAGGTGTGCCATCACTCTGAACCACAACTGAGAGATATGTTCCCCTGTCTGAAAGAAGAATTACTGTGCCTGGCGGTTTTCATGGTTCCTAAGGCAGCTTTCTCTGGGGGACAATATTTTCACTAATGGTTTACGTGGTGAACAGAGAACTCTAGACCCTGAACACGACAGCCACAATAACTGAACCACTCGCTGTGTTTGAAGCCCCCCCTAACTAATGGGCAGCTTATAAGATGAGTTCCAGGACTGTTTGTGACTCCAGCATCAGGAAGCATAACACCCAGATCACAGTGTTGTCCCATTTTGCAACTTCACAATCTCATCATTGTTTTAGCCTTTCCAGCCTCCAGCTCACGTGCCAAATCGTACGGCCAACTCCCTTTGTGGTGTTCACGCACCTTCCCGGGCTATCCTCTATTCGACACAGACTGCAGACTCCCAGAAGCATGGGCCATGATTTCATCATCACTCACGCTTCCTAAGAGAGCTCTGCTCAGTCAATGCCCAGTGAGTGGATGCATGAAGTGCAATAGAAAAAATTGCAGCACATTTTATCTACACAGACAGTCTGGATAATGTAGTCAAATTCCCAGTCCTCTCCCCTTTGAGATTCCCCACATCGGTTTTCCTGCCTTCAAGCCTCCAAGGCTGTGAACAAGAGTGTTTTCCCGTGTGCTTTTTGCTACATACAGTGACAGCCATGATGCCCCAAACCGTAGCTTCCTGTTGAGCACCTGTCACAGCAGCGCCCGGCCACGTGCGGCTTACACTGGCACTGGCCTCCAAGTGGGCTGCAGCGGGTCCCGACTGAGCCCTGGGGGTGACACTTGCAGGCTGCAGGGAACGAAAGAAGGGAATTAGTGGGTAGGAAGTGACAGAAAAGCACCTCATCCTGTTAGCAGGTTTGGTGCGCCTCTCTTTCACTGGTGCCTCTCCAGTCCTTAATCCCTTATCTGTTAAAGGACAGCAACGTGGGATCTACCTCAGGAGACTATAAGGATTAAAGATACTAAGGCCTGTGAAGTACTTACATCAGTGTTTGGCATGTTTTAATAATTAATTGTTCCAATGTAGTTATTATTATGTCAATTCCTAATGATCAGTGTTGGTGCTGGACTATACCTTTGATTTTTCTCATTCCATATTTTTCCAAGACTGTGGACACCCTGAAGATATAGCCCTTCAACAGAAAAAAGCATTTTCCTGGAGTTCAGGAAGCCCAGGCTTCGCCGTAGCAGGCACTCTGCAGCAGGGGTTCTCCACTGGGAGGAATTTTGTCCCCAGGGGACATGTGACACAGGGGACATGAGACATTTTTGGATGTCACAACCAGGACAAAGGTGCTATTGGTATCAGATGGGTAGAGGGTAGGGATGTTGCTAAGCATCTTTTTTTTTTTTTAATTTTATTTACTTGTGTTTAGAGAGGGGGAGGGAAGGAGAAAGAGAGGGAGAGAAACATCAATGTGTGGTTGCCTCTTGTGCGCCCCCTACTGGGGACCTGGACTGTAACCCAGGCATATGCCCTGACTGGGAATCGAACCAGTGACCCTTTGAGTTGCAGGCCCATGCTCAATCCGCTGAACTACACCAGCCAGGGCATAAAAATCTTATACGGCAGAGGACAACCCCCACCCAACCCCCACAACAAAGTATTATCTAACCCAAAATGTCAAAACTGCTGAGGGTGAGAGACCCCTCCATAACTTAGTGAAATGGGCAAGTTACCTAATGTTTTTGAACCCTAATCATCTCATTTATTAAATGAAGATCTGGGGGGTGAAAGAAGTTGTTTAGAGTTCATTTCAGACCTAAAATCCCTGGATTCTAAATAAATATTTCAGGGCTATTGTTCCAGCATCTAATATCTTAATGCCACTTCCAGGCTCCTCTTTCTACATAGTTCCCGTGCTGCACATGGTGATTCTAGCACATCAGGGACAGCTCTGTGTATCTAATCAGTAGGCAAGTGGTTGGTTGTTTGGGAAAATGCTAAAATAAATTAAATTGATTCACTCATGTTCCAAAAAGCATTTTTACAGGGTAGCAGTGCTTCAGTATCAGTAGAGCCTACTAAACAAATACTCACCCACTGCCCCATTGTGTAGCCTGGCAGACATGCTGACTATGAGACTTTCACATGCACCAGGGAGCACCTGAGCTCCTGGTTCCGAGGCAATTTCAACACAGGTGTGCAGCTGATATTCATCTAAATCCGGTTTGCTGCAAAAATCCTCTGATGCATTGATTTGGGGAAGAAGACCAAGCTTTTAAAATAATGAGAAAAGATTTATATACACAACTGTCTGCTGTTCAGTTTCTAGCTATAAAAGATCAGATTCATATATGAGAATAATGTTTGAAAAGAGACTAAATTCAATTCTTTCAATTTATAGGGGTGTCCAACCTTTTGGCATCTCTGGGCCACACTGGAAGAAGAAGGGTTGTCTTGGACCACGTATTAAATACACTGCAACATGTAATCACAAAAAAATCTCATAGTGTTTTAAATAAATTTATGATTTTATCTTGGGCTGCATTCATAGCCATCCTGAGTCACCTGTGGCCCATGGGCCACAGATTGGACATCCTTGGCTTATGACTAAATATTTTAAGATTTTCAACTTATTTAAGAATTCTTCAACTAAAATCTTTCATTTATTGACCAGTGGCAAAGAAAATAAATGAGCCTGTATCTTTCAACTGTCCTTACTACTATTTTATAACTTGCTAGTAAATTTGTCTAGATTTGAAAGACTTTTACTAGGCTACTTGTAATAGAAAATTTATGGTGGAGGGCATTGCATAGTGTTACTGTAGAACTCTAATTCCATAAAATTCTTCTTTACAAGTTTTGTCTTTTTCAGTTACATATGAAAGTGGTGTTCTACATCAAACTATATCTGCCTCTTGGAGATTCACAGACTAGAGTAACATATCAAAGGCCCTCAGAAGTCCTGCAAGAAAGATGCTCTGTAAACTCAGTGTTTTAAGACTTATTGGACCATTTGGTCCTATATTCAAATAATACTAACATCTCATAAAATCAGTAATTCACAGATGCATTTTGGGAATTCCTGGCTTAGATCATAGAGCTATTATGGGGACAAATGTATTATTAGTTTATTCTCAAAGAGAAATCATCTATAGTTGAACATTTATGTGAAGAAAAACTTTATAGTTATATATATATTTTATATTTCTTGCATGTTCATATACTGAAAAACTATGATTTTCACTTTTTTCCAAGCTTATTACGAATTTATTGGTATAAAGGATGCATATCACACAATTTATGAATAATTTTAATATTAACAGTACTTTTCTTATTACAAATTCCATAAAGTCAATTGATTCTCATAGAATACTTTTGTTGAAAAAAATTTTTAATTACTTTATTGTTCAATTACAGTTGTCTGCATCCTCTCCCCTCGCCTCCCCCTTTATAGTTATATTTTTAAGATTTTATCTAAGTTATAGCCTAATGCTATTTGAAAAGTTCATTTATAGCTTAAATATAGTAGAGAATATAGTGGAGAATGTGTTAGTACAGCAGATTAATCATACCAACTTGGTCATTTTGAACAGCTGATGGTAAAACAGCTTTAAAAATAAGTTTAGGGGCTTCTAGCCAAGATGGAGGCGTAGGTAGACACACTGCCTCCTCGCACAACCAAAAGAAGGACAACAAAAATTTAAAAACATAAAACAACCAGAACTGACAGAAAATCGAACTGTATGGAAGTCTGACAACCAAGGAGTTAAAGAAGACACATTCGTCCACACCGGTAGCTGGGGCGGAGAGGACTCGCAGAATGGCAGCGACTGATGGCCCCAGCGGGGCTGTGGCTGGTGGAGCGGGCGGTCCCTTATTTGTGTGCAGATAAACTGGGAGAAACAGCTGGGGAGTGAGACAGACCGCACAGCCCAGGTTCCCATCTCGGGGAAATAAAGACTCAAACCACTGATTGAAAACACCTGTGGGGATTGAGGTGGCAGCAGGAGGAACTCCCAGCCTCACAGGAGAGTTCGTTGGAGAGACCCACAGGGTCCTAGAACGTATACAAGCCCACCCATGTGGGAATAAGTACAGAAAGGCCCAATTTGCTTGTGGGTAGTCAGGGAAGTGGCTGAAAGCCAGCAGAGAGCAGACCAAGCAGCACTGTTTCCTCTTGGACCCCTACCCCACATACAGCATCACAATGCAACGACAAGGGTCGCCCCGCCCTGGTAAACACCTAAGGCTCTGCTCCTTAAAGTAACAGGTGCACCAAGAAAAAAAAAATGAAAGATCAGATCAAAGCTCCAGAAGAAATACAACTAAGTCATGAAGAGATAGCCAACCTATCAGTTGCACAGTTCAAAACACTGGTAATCAGGATGCTCACAGGATTGCTTGAATTTGGTTGCAAATTAGATGAAAAAATGAAAACTATGCTAAGTGAAATAAAAGAAAATGTACAGGGAACCAATAGTGATGAGAAGGAAACTGGGACTCAAATCAATGTTGTGGACCACAAGGAAGAAAAAAACATCCAACCAGAAAAGATTGAAGAAACAATTTAAAAAAATGAGGAGAGGTTTAGGAACTTCCAGGACATCTTTAAACATTCCAACATTCAAATTATAAGGGTGCCAGAAAGAGAAGAGGAAGAGCAGGAAAATGAAAACTTATTTGAACAAATAATGAAGGAGAACTTCCCTAATCTGGCAAAGGAAATAGATTTCCAGGAAGTCCAGGAAGCTTGGAGAGTCCCAAAGAAGTTGGACCCAAGAAGGAATGCACCAAGGCACATCATAATTACATTATCCAAGATTAAAAATAAGGAGAAAATCTTAGAAGCAGTAAGAGAAAATGGGACAGTTACCTACAAAGGAATTCCCATAAGACTGTCAGCTGATTTCTCAAAAGAGACCTTACAGGCAACAAGGGACTGGAGAGAAGTATTCCAAGTTATGAAAGGAAAGGACCTACATCCAAGAATACTCTATCCAGCAAAGCTATCGTTTAGAATGGAAGGGCAGATAAAGTGCTTCTCAGATAAAGTCAAGTTCAAGGAGTTCTTCATCACCAAGCCTTTATTATATGAAATATTAAAGGGATTTATCTAGGAAAGGGAGGATGAAAAAGTATGAACAGTGGAATGACAGCAAACTCACAGTTATTAAAAACCACACCCAAAACACGGACAGAAGCAAACTAAGCAGACAACTGGAGCAGGAGCAGAACCACAGAAATGGAAATCACAAGGAGGGTTATCAGCAGGGGAGTGGGAGGGAGGGAGAGGGGGAAAGGGTACAGAGAATAAGTAGTGTGGGTGGTGGGTAGGGGACAGACAGGGGGAGGAATGGAATAGTGTGGGAAATGTGGAAGCCAAGGAGCTTGTGTGTGTGACCCATGGACGTGAACTAAAGGTGGGAAATGCGGGTGGGAGGGGGTGGGCAGGGTGGAGGGGAGCGGTGGGGGGAAATGGGACAACTGTAATAGCATAATCAATAAAATATATTAAAAAAGTAAGTTGAACGTAGCAGATCGTGTTAGAAGAGGGATCTGGCGGCACAGGTAAATCGCCTCTATCTTTTTGCTTTGTCCATACTGAAACTATTCTCCACGGCCCTTTCACTCCAACCCTCTTCAGTCCTTCTCTGTTCCTCCCTTGACACACCAGAGAGTAGAATCGAATCCTAGATCCTAGATGACTATTTCAAAGTGTCTCCACACCTCAAACCTCTCACCTCATTTTCTCTGTGTTCCCAGTGTGAGTCATTGCTTCTTTCTTCTCTCACTCTGCAGCGAAAACAGACCCCAGCCAAGGCACTGGAGCCGCCTGCTTCCTGCCTGACAAACTCCAGGCTCACAGGGAAGACCACCTGTCCTTGACCCTTCCTGCTGACAGCAAAGAAGGACCCTAGTGGGAGAAGTGTCTGCCTGCTGTCCCCTCTGCCCTAGGGATACCATTCTGTGGGTTGTGCTTAGGTTTTTTTAAGCTCTGTCTCTCAACTGGCATTTAAATGTGCTTATGTCTCTCCCGTCTGCGAAATCACCTCCTGAATCTCATGTAGTTCTCTTGCTACTGTCTGGTCTGACACCCTGACAGCTCAGGTGAACAGGGGGACTGGGCCACTGGACTCTAAACGACAATTTTTTGTGAAAAATTGGTTCTTTGCCATCCTACTGCCTCCTCTTGCACTCACTTTTAGTGACAATGTAGTACCTCTCCTTCCCACGTCCCTAACCGTTTGGTTCCTTAGGCTCTTTCATCGGCCTCTTTCTTACCCCACGCCCACCTCGTAGGTGACCGTGACAGTGCTGTGTCTTCGGTTACTACGTACAGATTGCTGACATGGGACTTCACATCTCCTGTCCTCATCTCGATTGCGGGCTCTTGACCTGCACAGGTATGCACAGACAAGTCTATTGGGTGTCCCACAGGTACTGCAAAACAAACACACCTGAAACCTGCTTTCCCTCCTGTGCCCATTGTCAGGAACTAATGCCACCACCCACCAGGCTGTTCAGTGTAGAAAACTGAAGAAGGTCATCTCTGCCTCTTTGTCATCAATACTCCACACTCAGCCCACATCCCCCACACATCAATTCCATCCCAAACCTGGCCAGTCTGACTTCCTAACTGTGCCTAGGGTGCATTTGCTGCTTTGTTTCCCTGTAACTTCCTCAGTTTGGCCACCTAGACGGCACAGTGGGAGGCCAACAGGTGTCTCATCTTCCACTCTTGTCCTCTCTTCCCCATCAGCACTCTGCTGTGCAGTCATAGTGATGCTTTAAACGGCAGTTCTTTCAGATAACCCTCTCTTTCAGTGGCTTTCCCCTGCCTCAGGATAAAGTCTAAACTTCATATTCATTCACTCACTCACTCACTCACTCATTCATTCCCCTCAGCTTCATGGTTTTCAATATGGGGCAATTCTAGGGGGCGTTTTGGAAATTCCAAGGGGTGGTTTTGGTTGTTGCCACAATTGGGCAAGGTGTATTACTAGCACTTTGTGGATGGGGGTCACAAATGCTAGACATTCTCACAAAAAGAAAAATCATTCCATTTCTTCTATAGTAGGCTTAGAATGTTCCACTGAATATCCACAAAGAAGAAATCCCTGTTTACTCTATGTTTTTAAAACATGTTAAACAAGTTTCCAACCTACTTGCTTTCATGGCTGTCTCATACATAGTGATTCTACATGTGTGAGCATCTCCTATGTCATTGTCTTCCGGCACCTGTGCATACTCCTATTGCAGTACGTATGATTGCTTCGTAAATTACTTTCCTTTTATTTCTTCTTTGCATTTGCACATTACATTGATATTATGTGGAAATTCTGTGTGCAGGTGGGCTATAATGCCTATGAATCTCATTTCAGGGTAGTGAAGAATGTTATAAAATACTTGTAATAAAAAAGGGGAGGCTGGGTCAGGTGATGTTGAGAACCCTGCTGGGCTACATTAAACTTTCCGTTCAGTTTCCTAACACAGCTCCCAGCACCACCTACACACACCAAGTCGCATGTCCTGCGTTGTCATCTGCATCTCCTCTTTAGAGAGTAAGCCTCAGCTCAGCCTGGAAGGTGCTTGTTTTGTTTACCCCTGTGCCTACCCCGGTGTCTAATTTCTAGGATGTGCTGCATACAAACTTGTTCGATAAGGAGGTGTATATACATTTCTAGTATTGTATCTTTAAGTTGTTATCTAAATGACTCTTTCTCCAAACACAAACCAAGGGGAGAGAAATGCAGAAGGACGCCAGATGGGCTGGGGCTGGTGATGAAGGCAGCCAACTAGGGGTTAATTATTCGGAGTGACTGGTC